>LUCM01010354.1:98186-137682 GCA_008360955.1 Fasciolopsis buskii | reverse complement strand
GACCTAAATATGGCCTAGTACATAGGCGTGTGGCCAGTTAAACTGATCCTTGAAGGCTCGAGTCCAACGGTTGCCTTTGTTGTCTACCATGAAAGGCTCTCTATTTCCATCGACACCGACTCATACGAAGTTTGCCGCCAGCGCTGTTGCGTATAGTTTACAGCCTTTGACTGTCACCTGAACGGCGCTCCCTCCATCTTTCGGGGGCTACCTTAACCACCAGTTTCACGGTATTGTTAAGGGCTTATCGTCATTTATTATGTTATTTGCTTCATTGCTTGGACCTCCTTGCAGTTAGGGAGCCGACGATTTTGCTTTATTAGACCCAGCGACCCTTGCGAGATACAATGTCTTTGATGAATGCTAGATCTTGAACAACAGGCAAAACCAGCTATCAAATACATCGCCTACTTGATTTGATCCCACTGCCCATCGACATTGCTGCTCGTCGGATTTCTTAATTCCTCGCATAGTTTCTGCGCATAGTTTCTGCTCATAGTTGTTCCGAACAGCCGAATCAGACAGATGTTCGACGACCAGTTGGGTTTGTGGCCTGCGTCGATGGCCGTTGAGCTGCAGTGCAAATCGCGATAAATGGATCGCATGTTCCGCCTCGACCTACGATCTACTGTTCTGGACAGAACCGCGCCAACGGTAGCTTCCTGCAGTATAATCGATCTGACTCAGACTACCCGTCGAGTTAATCGGAATTTAATCAACCATATTGCGTTAAGCCTAATGAGGTCTAATGCTACTACAAGTTTCAGAGTCATGGTTGCCGGTCTGTGCACAGTACACAAGGTCCTAGAGGCTATGAGGCATTTCCGTTTCACTGCACTCATACGTAGTTGTGTCGTAAAATACCCCGAATAAAGTTCTCTAAGTGCTTCCTTACGCCTAGAGCCTAGGTTCTAAGACAGATAGCCCCACCGGGCCAGATGAGATAACGTGCCGCTTATAAGTATGATACTAGGTTCTATCGTCGCCCTTGCACACCAAAAGGTCTAGCTTTCCAGGTCAGCAGGAAGAAAGATACTTTTTATAACGTCTTCACTATTTTTAGTATTCTAATCTTAGTAATAAAACATGATGACTTATATTCCTGTCTCATCGCCTTTTTTGTGATTTGTGCCTTTGCGCATTACAGGTGCTACCCATGCCCGATCTGCCACATTGTTTCCTTACATTGTCGCACGACCAATCAGTTATGTGTTTTGACACACGCATCCCTTTTGGATACCGTAGCAACCATCAGTCGTGCAACCAGCGTTGTGCCTATCCAGGCTACCAACCAATGTCATCTCAACCGGCCGGTCTGTATCGCCTCCGGTTTCAGTTCCCCGTCACAGCCGGGGATATCCACCCTTTAGACGGCAGTCGTCTTGTTGCACTCGGATCGGCTGACGGGTTTGTTCGCTTATTTGATTTGCGAAAAATCACCACGTCATGTGAGTACTGGTTTGTCGAATCTAAATCCCTGCGCCGACTATCCAGTTTTGTTCATTCTGTGTCACAACTGCGGATATCTGAAAACTTTCGATGTTTCTTCAACCTTTGTGGCACCTGAGCCCGAGGTTGGAATCTCAGGCACTTTGCCATCATATTTTTCGGTCTTCATTTCTTATAGCTATTTACTTTGCACTAATATGTCCTGG
The DNA here is from genome assembly GCA_008360955.1 of Fasciolopsis buskii. Lineage (NCBI taxonomy): Eukaryota > Metazoa > Platyhelminthes > Trematoda > Plagiorchiida > Fasciolidae > Fasciolopsis > Fasciolopsis buskii. The sequence continues at coordinate 136,027 of LUCM01010354.1, read as the reverse complement.
TTTTTGGCTGATAACTGGAAGCACTGTTTACTCTGTGTGTTCACTACTCAAAAGAGTAGTGAACATAGAATAGTGAAAGAACGACTGTCAGGTAGTAAGTAACTGTTTGTAAAAGGGAAAATTTTAAATTTAAGAACACTGACTGTGGCATTTAGCCATCTTACTTATTGTCTCCAACTTTTGCATGAGGATTTATGAGAGATATTCTTCTGGCTAAAGTTTTCATATCATTTTGCCGTCACGGACTGACCACGTTGACCCTTCCAAACATTAACTACCTCGGAGAACAGCATGTAGTAATCCAAGAGATTTGTAGACATGTGCGCTACATTCAACTGTCTTAACCTAATCGAAATCAAGGACTCTTCAATAGACTGACCCTTAGGACTCAGTACTCTGCGTCTAACCTCGTAGTCACTCAGTAAGTATTCTAGGAATATACTGAAGAAACTAACAATCAAACACCGGCGAACTTTATGCATCCCCCTCTGCATGGCCACGTTTCTAAGTCATATACCAGTGTTGATTTAACCGCTTCAGAGTGCAGTGGATCTTTGGTCAACAGCCGGATGTCATCTTGACGCCACATATGTCTGGAATTGGCAAATGCAAACCGAGCCTTCTTTATGCGCGAAGACATCCTCCGGGAGAAGACCACGTGATCAAATGTAAATACCAAAGTACCGAGGCTGTTCCACTTCGCCTAACTTATTTTCCTCAATAAAACGTTTCCGGCCAATCTAGCCCTTCTCACTGTTGTTAAGACATACTCGCAACTTGTTTTATTCTTCATTTAGGAGCACAATATTATGCGCATATTCTAAATTCAGAAGATTTATTATCTTAATCACAAAATTGCGACGAAAGAATGAAAGAGGACAGTGATATACTCGTCGATATTTGTGATAATGTGAGGTATATACCGAAACTTACTTTTACTTCTACAAGGCTATCTCCTACTCAGGACGGGTCCGCCACATGGACATCGCGAATGATTGCGGACCAATTGTTGCGGTTGGACGCCAAGTCCGTACAGATTGCCACCCAGTTTTGCTTCCAGTAGCAGAAAATTGTTATAAAGCCTAGATGCTCCACGTCCTCTTCACGTTTTCAGCTGGCCGTCAAGGCGACACCGCCATCCCAAGCAGGGTGCGAGACACGTTTGTCGAGAGAGTTCTGTGTCTGAACGCTGGAGAACATGACCGAATCATTGCAACCGACAGCACTAGAGGAAGATGGGCAGCTGTTCAATATCGTGATATCGCCTTCTTATTTCGTTATTAGAGGTTCGTTTTTCACATTTTTTCTGAGGATTCGTCGCAAGTCCCAGTGGTCGAATGCTTCCAGCTTCCTAGTCTCCTCAGCTCGCAAAAGTCAGGTTTCTCATCCATATGTGAACACGGAGCGGACTGCAACCTGAAGGACGCAGACCTTTGTCTGCAGACCGGTTTCACTGCGTGCCCATAGTATTCGTCAAAGTAGCAGAAATGCTCTACGTACGTTGTCGAGTCTCGTGGTAACTTCGCTCTTCGCTTGCCCGTTCGGCAAGAGAACCGACTCCAGGTATTCTAATAATGGGAATTTGCAATTTGCTCGCCGTTGATTACAATTTGTCGCGCACCTGGGATTGGGAGGGTCGAGAAAGCTTTTGTTTTGTTCCTGGTAATTTTGAAGCCATACTTTAAATCTGTGACATAGACCGATGAGCCAGACTGGACGTCTGGGTAACCCGTCACCTCGTTGCTCATAGTCCAATCGGTGGTATAATTGAACAAAACCGGGGATAGTGGACAACTCTGTCTCACTTCAGAATGGATAGCGAATTCTGAAGATTCCTCACCGTGCATTCGCACTGGTGTGTGGTTGCCGATTAATAAGCCATTAATATTCTTGAGAGCTTGTCAGGCATTCCAACAGCTTCTGTTAGATCCCACAGGTACTCACGATTAATTGAGTCGAATGCAGCATGGGAACCAGTGAAACATGTTATCGCCGAGACACTCTTCAAAGGGGATAGGTGACTGATCTGTGAAGCTCAAAGGCAAGAAAATTCAACATAGTTTTAAGTGGACATCACGTAGATCAAGAACTATTTCGAGTCGTTAACATCATATACCGCAGCAAGGCCGTCAGTATTTCCGCTCCCTAATGGTTGAATTTCATGAGCTGTTCTAGAAAGTTCGGCCTCCTTGATTTAGTTGATTGATTAAGCTTGCTTTGGTTTGGGGAGCTGCATAGTAAAACACCTATAGAGAAACAATGGGTTTAACAGCCAGCCAACTACACAGAAGAGGGGTTTAGAAGGGCAGACACGTGGTTTGAGTTTTACATAAACGTTTCGTTTTGTTTTCTTGTTCTCGTATTTTTCCCCTTTTCACCATGTTTCCAGTGAGACTAAATCTGTAGTCACATTTGTGCAGAAATGTGCATATAAACATATATTTGTATATACCTGTGTATAATACCACGGACAAGGTTTTCCGCTGCCGAACGACATGGTGAATCAAGAGCCTGTCTGTGGACATGGGTAATACATATTTTAACTGCTTGTTTGCGTTCGACTCTCGGTTGGGAAAATGAATTGTGGGTCTTAGTGTCATAGACCTAACCCCCTATTCAGCCCGTTCTGTTCTCGTCAGTATAGCCAAAGTCGAATGCGTCTATACTACTATACCTAAGATCAGTTGGACAAACAGCTGTGAGTTATATATTCAATGAAACTTGAGAATGCCAGTGACGAACCATTTGTCCGACCCGGAGTTCAAGATGAATCCAAGTGACCAGTTCATTGTTGCGTGTAGTACCTAAAAACGAACGTAAATGTCAATGAAATTTGCGTCGTCATTGTTGAATCTTTCAGTCAAAAATCCCCAGCTTCAGAAAGTCAGTATTTAGAAAAGTTACGCAATTTTTAAAGACTAAACATGTGAGAACATGCACTTTCTTGTTCTGGTTTCAAAGCTTCAGATCCGTTTTTTGTTGTTTTTAATCTGTGTACACATCTTGTGTCACCATAACCGTGGTGAAAACTAAAACGATCCGAGAAAAACAAGAAAGGGGAGGAGTGACGCTTGAATGCGGTTCACCACACTGTCACCTGATCGAGACCTATCACCTACATTGTCCATTGTTCATCTTCGTACATGGTTCCTCTGTGTTTCTCTGTTTTACTACTCGGTGGCCCAGTCGAGAGTAGGCCTATTTATTTCAAGGTTATCTCTAGCCTTTGTGCAACCAACTGCTATCGGCAAGGCAACAACTTTGTTGCAGACGAGCCGGTTGCCAATTGTTCGTTTAATGCACCTCTTCCGGTATATCTTGCGGTTCTATGGAACAAGATAAGGAGCAATTGTTCTATTTCGTTGATGAGCGACACTCGTTCAGTCATAGTCCCACCAGCGAACTTTTGGTATTTTTTACGTAGTGCGCTTGACAGATGATAACCCACGACATCCTCGATACTGCTGCTGTTTGTCCGTGGCTGTTTATTTAGTGGGTTTTGGTTCACGTTGTTCACGACTGACCACCGAAATGGTGGCCGTTCCGTTATCCGCAACCCAGGGACGCGCCCGGAGGAATGTAGCTTTCCTCTGAGCTCCATGTGAAACTCAAATCTAAGTTTTCAGTGAGTCAAAGTCCCAGAAAATAGCCCCCTCGTAGACTGCCTGAGTTTTGTGTTAATTGCCGCCCCACCTACCTAGACGATGATTATGACAGTCATAGTAAAAAGAGGCGATTAATATTGTATTGTTAGAAAACCAATAACGTGTGAATGAGTGCATTGTGATTCTACCTTTCGAGACGACAGAGACTCCGGCGTTCCTTCACATGCTTTCTGTTTGTCGGTCAGACAACAACATTTTGCTCCACGGCATTTTCCAGACTATGTAGATTTGATAACTCTCCCAGCGGCATAACGTTTTCATTTGAACTCGAATTCACGATACTAAACGGACACAGAAGGGTTCTTGTTTAGCTACTGCTCGACGGGGGCATGCGTTTTCGCCACTGCGGCCGAATGATTTGATTTTGTGAATGTTACGAACAGTTCATCTCTTCCATAGATTTCCCCATGTCACTCTTCGAATAAGGTGCATGGCCTCCGTCGTGCTCGTGGTGTTAGATTTGTTTCCAATGCTTTCCTACTGGCCTTAAGCGTTTTTATACGACAGGGCATTACGCAATCCAATGGCCTGTTCGATTTGTCCAATTTAAATCGATCATCTTCCGAAGCACCACGATGTTCTTATTGTTATTGGCTCAGGCTGTCCTTTATCCAAATTTATGCAGAGGGACATATATCAGACTCTATACCGGCAGTCCCGCCTACGCCACCACATGCTGTTTAGAAGCCAACGCACAATGAGACAGATTCGGTAGTTTGACACTTATCGCCCGCTCAGACCATATACCAAGAAGCGCGATAACTACGCCCGAGAATGTACGGCAAGATCCACGTGAATCAGGTGCTTTTATGGGAAGGGCACTTTTTCAGCATTGTATATTCCTTAGGAATCCGGTCTGTAAGTTTATGGGGAAATTGTGCTACCAGCCTTAACCCATTCCGTTCTGTTATTCTCATTGGATCTACTTGCCTTAGTGCCTATGCAATTCAGTTATTCAATTAGATGAGTGTGAAATGCAAATGGTCTTCATTCTTTTTCTCACTTTTAATAATTCAAAAATGCCACTGTTATCCAGATCACCACTTTTCACCGTGTATAGGAATTGTCAAGTTATTCAGAACAAAGCCAAAAATTATAGAGTTGTGTAAACCTATTTTGTATTGTTTAGACTTTTGCCTACGTAGGTCTCTGCATTTCGGTCAGAAAAGGACGCGGTCACCACCTCAGAAATCCCATCCAAATGGCTCGCTTGAATGCCGTTCTAATAGGCCGCCCGCGTCGATTACTTCAATAAACACAGTCATAAATAGAGTAACACATTGACCGTGTGTTGTGACAGGAACGATATACTTTGGTAGCTGATTTTGACTGCACTGGCTAGGCCCCTGTTGATTGTCATGCGCCGCAGCGATGGGCATGATAATTTCACGACCTCATCACGATCTCCGGATGACGGAAAGACCAGTATTAAAAAGCGGGAGTTGGTATGCTGCTCGAACAATGCAATTTGGGAGTCCAGTCTTCGCCGTTGCTTCCGTTTATGGTAGCAAATGTTGGACCTTAATATCCTTTAGAAAAAGTTAAATCTAACGCGTTCCAGTTATTTATGCGTTAGGGGAAAGTCATCTTTCCTGGAAAGAGCCTTGAGTAGGCCAGCCCTTCAGATCGCAATTACACGACGAGGAGATGGGATGCACCCACATCTAAACTTTTTCTTGCCCGTAATGAATGTATCTTTGGGCTATTTTATGTTCACTATGTAGTTAAGGCAAGTAAATCGTATGATTCAAACGCACAAACTCAAGTCTCATAATCGGGTGGATCTCGCGTGGTCCCAGCTTGTGAGTAGCGTTCATGGGTGGGTTCGAAGCTGTTCGTCCTCAACGAAACTTTCTACCTTCACTAGTGAAATAATTTTTCGTCTCATTTAAATGCTCTTTATGATTTAACAACCTTTGTTATTTCCGGCTGGGTGAAGGTGAGTAATATTGGGTAGAATAGGAACCTGGCCACTATAAGTGGGATACAGATGGAGGTCGGTTGATAACTAAACACGTTTGTGCATGGTCCCGACCTTGAAACGCTCTGTTAAGCTGTTTTTTTGGCCCAAGGGAATAGCTCTTGATACGCTTTTATTTTAGCAATCCCGGTCATGACATACCGAAAGTCTGTCTGAGTGTATTGATAATTGACTGAGAAAAGCAACATTCGGTGCGAAGTCAACGATTTCGAGCCTTTTGCATCCGAATTTCGTGGTTACAAACCAGAATAATGTGATGTTTGACTAGATCAGAGGGCTGTGTACCATAAAACTAAAAAAGGAGGTATTCGAATATCGAAGACTTGCTTGTATTTCTCGTCTATCTGAATGACATTGCAACGATGTATGGCATACGTTTCACACCTCCGGACAATAAACTGCTGCTGCAGGACTGGATCGGCCCCAAACCGGATTTCGTTCATGGAGAAAGAGCTTGGTGAACTTGATATGTTTGATAATTTCGGTAGTTATTTATCTCCAGGTGTTCGCTTTTACGGAAAGCCCGCTTAGCACTTACTAACTTGAGACATTTGTAGCTCAAAAGTCGAATTAACATCGAAGCCGTCAGATCTGTCTTGCTATACGGTTCCAAAACGTCCGTTGTTTACAGGAGCTTCGGTGTTCGAACATATTTATATGCCTATTATTTCTAACCATGGTGCGATAATTCCAATAGCAACTTTGAATTTAGATGTACGATACTGTCATGAAGCTTAGTCAATCGGAAAGGCCCAATTTGAATAGGCTAAAATGGTTGGAGCATGTGTTATACATATCCACAGATCAACTCCCTCGTTATATGCTAGTCTCCGAGACAGGTGGTAATAGAAAGATGAATCAAAGAAGTCAGTTTATGACGTGGTGAGAATATATGGAAATCCTAACCAGTATATCGTTTCGAGTAGGTCGATCTAGGTTACCATTTTGGGGTTTGCAAGAACCTTCAAGTAGATGGCTGTAGACTTTGGGCGATACGGTGGCGTTCATGCATTCGAAATATTTATGTTTCTCTCCATGATTCTGCTAACTTATGATTTCACGACGTTCCTTTCAATGTCCTTCAGTGTTGCATGGTTGCGACAAAAACCAGAGGACGTTTTTGCAAACTGAAATTGACTGAAATACTAAGCCGTCAATCATCGGTTCTACCTCCAAATCATTGTCACTCGTTCTCACTCCCTGACTAAGAACTATCTAACAGAGATAACCGAATCGGTCAAGCCCAAAACATTGCTTGTTAATCAAAGGTTTATATAAATTTTCTGTGATCAGCTTCAGTTGGTCGGATAGTCCGCTGATTAGTTCGACTCATTACTAATGATTGGCTCTCATGTTTCTTGTTTTACTCAGTTTATTGTTCGACGAAATCAATGTGCTGCCACTACGGGTTTAGTGACCTTGGGCGTGGTTAGTGTACGCGGCGGGTCCGATGCCTTCTTCCGTACAAACAAGGCGGCGCAATGCAGCACCTAAATCATTGTTTAACATATCCGAGTTCTAATTGGCCTGTCTCAAACTTCATCTACACCGGCATATTGGACTGATATCGCTGTCTTAGTAGAGGGTAAAGCAATCGCTCCTAATGAACCGGTTGGGCTGCGGACTATTGAGACAGCGTTTAATTTCACTCTTATTGCAAAACTTGTGAGAAAGGAAGTCGTCTTCTAATATATTACAGATTTTTCTTTCGTTCAGTTATCGCCGAACATTTTAGTAGTAGAGGAATCTTGGATCCTGATGGGTAATCAATGAAGTGGAGGTGGAGGACAGAGGGGACATCGTATATAGTGACCCATACACCTTTCCTTTGCTTTTTCGCTTCTTGTTTTCTCCATACCCCATGGTTTTGTTGACGCGTGTTCTTTACTCAGATTTGTGCAATTCGCTTTTGACAGCCGCGGTCCAGAATAAAGTGAACACGTTTTGGGACAATGCACAACACAACCGGGAAAATCACGTGTAAATCGTCAAGATCGATCATGCCACTTGGTATTACGGTGTAAATTTTGTCCAGGGTTGTTTTCAGCGAAGGTAAATATGTTTATTCTAAACCAGGTCATGGATGTTAAGGCACCCAAGACTGTAAAGCGACTGCCAGAGGATATTAAAAAATGGTAAAACGTGGAGCGATGAAATCGTAAATGATTGATAAACTGAAATTTGTTTTTTTTTTTAATTTGGTGCACTCCAGTCAGTTTACTCGAATGACAGATATCTCAGTCTGCTAAAATTGAGAGCAACTATAGTGCCAGCGAGACGATGCAGAAAAACAATTCAAACTAGGCACGCGTTTTGAGGCCTTTTGACTCGATGTTTCTCAAGAGGCTTTTTCTTCACGATGACCAAAATGATTCCTGTTGCACGAAATTGGTATTCGTTAGAGCTCAGTTCAGCCGATTGTTTAATGTTCTCTTACCACTCTATTCACATGCGACTATCCGACTGCCTTTGTAACGTACAGACTTCTCAAGCAATGAACAAGGTACCCTAGTCGATCCGGTTCCGTTCAAACTCACTCGACCCTTGGGCCTACCTGCTCAGTTAGCCGAACAACGCTCGATTCGATTGGATTATGGACCTGCACATATCACATCTATCCAGTTTGAGCCACTGTACTCTGGTTCTAATGGCCGAGTGTTCAGTGCTGCACAATATGGTCGATTGGGATCACATCCGGCTGGAATGGGTGGTCGGCGTTTGCTTGTGAGTCACATGTACGCCCCGGTGTTTCTGTTCGACCTAAACCAGGAAGAATTACCCGATGACTCCACGCCACAGGTACGTTTCCGTGTGCGAGTATCCCCTGCTATGAGTTTGCATGGTATATTTAATTTTTGTTTTAGACGAACCTGGGCTCAGATTTTATGCCATCGGATCCACGGTTAAAAAGAAAAGCGATGCAAGACAAAGAGAAAAAAGGGACTTTTGTATAGCGTTTACCAAACTTACCAGACTCCTCCCCGTTATTGGCTGTCCGTCGCAAACCATGGCTACGCTGTGGTCATTATATTACCCGGGTGCTAAAACGGCAATTATAAGTTGTCTCCTGGATCCCAACCACGAGGATTTGGTTGAAATAACCGATCTGCAAGCCAGAAGAACGTAACAGGGAATTTGCAAATCGTTGGAATCCGGTGACCAGTAGTCCACTTCATGCGCTTTTTAATCAAATCATTTGAGGAAGCACGCTCCGCGAAGGACCCAGCGAATTCGGCCATTGCGAATATCCGCCCTTATGATCCTACTAATGTACAGTGTCTTCTCGAGACAGGGTTATATGACCTTATTGAATGGTGGCCCATGCTTGGCACCTTTCGGTGCAACTACCGCGCTTTTGTGGTATTTTACAGGGAAAAGTCTTGACAAGCAAAAACCCACCACATTCTCGACACTGCTGCTTCTTGTCTGTGGCCCCTTATTCGGTGAGTTTGTTCCCACCTCACTCACGGTCAACTATCAGTGACGATTGTTCTTCAATTCGCAACTTGGTTACATCCGGATGGCATTCAGCTCTTCACTTCGCGTGTATCGAAGTCTGTTTCAAGCAAAGCCTTGTAGTTGGGTTCCAACAGACAACTTGCTATTGCCGTTTTAGCACTCGGGTAGTACATTGGGGACAGAGCAGCTGTATTTTGCGTCGGACAGTCGATGGCGATGAAATGAAGTCTGATATATGTGATAAGTACTGTGCAAAGGTCTTTTTTGTTTCTCTTTGTTTCGCATTTTTTAATGTTTCGCCGTGGTTTCAATGATACACGATCGGTAAACAGATTTGTGCAAAATCTATATGAATGCTTTCTTCGAACTCCATCCAGCTCTGCCGTAGACTTTCTCCCGTTAGCTTTCCTGGACTTGAAAGTCACCTCTTGTCCTCAACTGAGAAGCAAGCTCATTTTGGTGCAAAATTCTGAATCCATTTTCAATAATAAAGTCCATCTATCGGAGGTTTTCACTTTGTAATCGTGAAAAATCTGATTTGTGATTACATTTTTGCATTCTTGTTTCTTGCTCAATTACATTTATGCGATTATATCCTGCGAGAAGATTAATCAGCTCTATGCATGGAACGGACTGTTGCCGACCAGGTAGGGAAATTGGAGATGAGCTTGGTGCAGACCGTGATTGAGTTCTTTCTTCCATTAGCGAGCGCCATGAGTGGACCGAAGACTTAGCGTGGCAGCGCCATCCGTCGGGGGCAGGAGAGTGTTTGTCTGGTTAACTCCGACTCTGGTCGCCGTAGGATGCGGCCAAACCACTCCAGCCATCAAGTTCGTCGATTTCGTACTATCGCCTTTTTTTGCTTCACCGGGCACTGTCTCGCCAGTTGGTTTTAAGGATTAGGCGCAGGGTCCAGCGGTCGAAAAATTTTCAGTTTGCAATGACCTGGTATCGTACTCCTAGATGAGCGCGAGGAAGATAACGTAGCAAACATGAATTCTAGTCCGTAAACCGATTCTGCTGCCAGTCTGCATTGTTCGTCTTAGCTAGGGATATGCTGTATTGAGATTATTGATCACTACTCATTAGCTGGTCATTGGGAAGCAGGGTTGAGCCTAGGTACTTGCATAAAGGAACTTTCAACTGGTTGGTCGTTGCCGATCAGCTGTTCTCAGAGTTCCCTTTTTTATGCAACTTGTCTCTTCTGTCTGCAACCCAATCTCTTTGCCCCTTCTGCCTGTCCATAGTATCCCCATTGATAACACGCCCAATGCTCGCAACGGTTTATTGTCAAACAGTGTAGTAGGTGGTTTTCAGTCGGTTAGCTCACATGTCCTCAAGCCTCGTCAGCCTCTGAATCTCGGTTCCTTCAATGTGCGCACTTTAATGCAAGCTGGCAGCAGGCGTGTTTGAGTCTGACAGTGGACTCACTTTCGATTGATGTCTACTGCGTGAGTGAAACACGAATTCAGGATTCGAGTAGAGTAATTCAACTAACTGCACCAAATGTTCCGTCAAGATAATTTCTTCGCACTTCAGGAGACGATGCGGCTCAAGCTGTGGGTCAACGTGGTGTAGGAATAGTCTTGAGTGAGAAGGACGAAGCAGTCCTTTTAGATTGGATCCCAGTCAACAGTCGCTTGTGTGCCATGAGACTTCAGGGATCAGTCGGCGTCCGAAAGGATAGTAGTGTTAAGCGTAGTTTATTTGTTACCTCGGCATACGCTGCAACAGACTGCAGCACTGATATGGAGAAAGACGAATTTTACGATAACCTCGTCACTCTTGTTCGGAAGAGCGAACGCTCTGACATTGTAGTGGTAGCAGGTGACTTTAATGCTCAAGTTGGAAAACTGAGTGCATCGGAGTCCTGTTAAGGCAGGCGATGCGCCTTGCCTGCATAGCGAACAGACAACGGAGAAAGACTTCTCCAATTCTGTGCAGACAATTACCTATTCATATCTAGTACGAATTTCAGACACAGTTCGCGTCGCACAGCGACATGGCGTTCTAACGCGACAGGCACTGAGTCAGATTAACCATATCGCAGTAAGCTACCGTTGGCGTGGTTCTGTCCAGAACAGTAGATCGTAGGTCGAGGCGGAACATGCGATCCATTTATCGCGATTTGCACTGCAGCTCAACGGCCATTGACGCAGGCCACAAACCCAACTGGTCGTCGAACATCTGTCTGATTCGGCTGTTCGGAACAACTATGAGCAGAAACTATGCGCAGAAACTATGCGAGGAATTAAGAAATCCGACGAGCAGCAATGTCGATGGGCAGTGGGATCAAATCAAGTAGGCGATGTATTTGATAGCTGGTTTTGCCTGCTGTTCAAGATCTAGCATTCATCAAAGACATTGTATCTCGCAAGGGTCGCTGGGTCTAATAAAGCAAAATCGTCGGCTCCCTAACTGCAAGGAGGTGAACAAGATACAGTATGAATTGACGATAAGCCTTAAAAATGACCGTGAGAACTGGTGGTTTAAGGTAGCCGAAGAGATGGAGGGAGCGGCCGCTTCAGGTGACAGTCAAAGGCTGTTTAAGCTTATACGCAACAGCGGTGGGCGGCAAACTTCGGTTAGTGAAGTCGTGTGCGATTGAAATAGAGAGCCTATTCATGGTAGACAACAAAGGCTAGACCGTTGGACTGAGCACTTCAAGGATCAGTTTAACTGGCCACACGCTAATGTATCTAGGCCATATTTAGGTCTCTAGCTGCGAATCCTTGGGAGGTGTCTGTCGACTCCCCAAAGGAATTGGAAGTAGAGTCGAGTATTAGACTTCTGAAGATGGAAAAAGCAGCCGGTCCCGACGAATTTCACCCAGTGCTTTTCAAACTGAGTGGAGCAGTTCTGATGAAATCCTTTACCTCCTTGGTTCGCGATATTTGAAAGGAGTAGCGAATCTCCTTATCGTGGAGTAAGTCACTGATTGTACCCATCTTCAAGAGAGGCACACGGAATGACTGTAGCAATCATCGTGAGATTAGTTTAATTCCGGTAGTTAATAAGGTGCTAGCTTCGATGATACTGCGTGGTTTGACACCAATTCGCGAGAGTAATATCCGCAAACAGCAGGCCGGATTTCCTCCGGGTCGAGGTTGCATGCACCAGATATTCACTTTCCGACAGATACTCGAAACGCGCCACACGTACCGCCGCCCTACGATCGTGGTCTTTCTGGACTTGAAGGGCGCGTTCGACTCTGGATCGGCCAGTACTATTCAGTGCTCTCCACCGGGAGGGTATGCCAACGAAGTTCGTAAACCTGTTGCGAGCATTGTACTGGCATGCCTGTGGTCGCGTGAGAGTATATGAGGAACTATCAATTTCATTCGAAACGACTAGCTTGGTGGAGTTCGACAAGGGTGTCCCATCTCCCCATTCTTGTTCAACTTCGTCATGGACGAGGTGATGGAGGATGCTTTGGGAGGTCTCAGGGATGTAGGAATCGAACTGGGAAGTGGGGGAAAGCTATGTGACCTAGATTACGCAAATGAAGTCGTGTGCGTTTTCGAGTCTGCGGACCATACACAACGCACAGTAGATAGACTGTCGAGATCGGTTGCTCGGTTTGGCATGTGCTTTGGACCTTCAAAGTGCAAAGTACTGTTACAGGACTGGACGACAGCAGCGCCGAACTTGATACTGGATGGAGAGGAACTAACGAATGTGGACCGTTTCACCTACCTTGGTAACTGCTTGTCGAACGATGGTAGCTCGGCAGTAGAGGTAAATACGCGTATATCCAAGGCCCGAGCAGCTTACTTTGGACTGAAGCACTTGTGGCGTCGACCTGATATTTCACTGAATTTGAAAGGTCGTGTGTACTGTGCCGCAGTGCACTCAGTTCTGTTGTACGGTTGCGAGACGTGGAGTATGCGTGTGGGAGATGTTCGTCGGTTGGAGGTTTTCGGCCACCGATATCTACGCAGTATGGCTAGGATTGGATAGAGTGACCGGGTGAGTAACGCGGAGGTCAGGAATCTAGTACTAAATGTCAATTCTGAGAATACCTTGTTTCAGCCTATGGAACTTAGTAGACTACGCTGGTTGGGTCATGTGTTGCGTATGACGAACACTCGTCTACCATACCGTGCTCTATTATGCATTCTTCCCACGGAGTGCATTACGAAGTCATGTGAAGGTCAGCAGATGACGTGGCAACGTGGGATTAGAAAACGTACAGCGAACTTAGTTAAAAGTAGGTGTCTGACGTCTCCGTGGTTGGGGTCCGAATGACCCATCGTCTAGCTGGCTGGAGACACTGAAGGATATGGTAGTGAACCGTAAACGGTGGCAATCGTGTTGCCATTTTCTATCGAATCAGAATGATTGAAAGAGTGTGCTTGTACAGTTAGATTGTGTTCCGTGTGTTGGCCTCGGTAATATTTTTAGTTTTTTTTTCAAGTTTTGTTGGTCCATTCCTTGTTCCCTTTTTATATCCATTGTTTTTATGAAGACCTGTAATTCTGGGGAAGAGGCAGCGGTCAGTTGGGTTTGCCTTTCTATTTAACGCTGAACGGTGATGGTGTTGATGATGATAAGTTGTCGAATTGCCGTTTTCGGATTGGGTTTGAAAGCCTTGGTTTTTATTAAAGCGACTACTGGTTCGGTAATCTTCGCAAGATTATCGACTTGGTTGATAATGGGTTGGGGCGCATCCCGCGAAAGCTCATAGCACAATAATATCATTTGCGAACTCAAGTCCGAGAGTTGTATTCTCTGTCTGGGCTTAATGCTTGAGTAGTTGCAAAATGCTTGACTCATTGTGTAATCAGTGGCCTGACTAAACAGGATCGGCGAGAGGGGATGACCCTGACTCTAGGTCCGCTATTGAGAGCGAAATAATTTGTGGTTGTTCTCAGGCATTCAGTTTTTCTCTTCACTGTAACCCCCTTGATTCGGATGCACTGCCCTTTCGAAGAACTTTTAAGTGTGCACGTAATAGGACATGTTCATTTATATTTATATATTTATATTGGCATTACGGTACGCCCGGTTATCTCTGCGCTCCAGGGCTTACAAAATTTTACCAGTATGTGATACGGTCGGTGTATAGTGTGACCATGATTAGATTATCGGAGTGTCAAAGTCAAGTGCTGCAGTCAGTCATGGAATTGATTTCCACCGGATTATCGAGGCGACCACCGTCCTCGCAGCAATGGCCAAGGGCAGATTTCCCGAGAATATGATTTGTAAGAGGTCACTGCACTGTTAATTGTTTTGAACAGAGCAAATGCGACTCCGTACAAAACGGAGTTGCCCATCGGCTTGTTGTAAAAAAACTAATTTAAGATATCCGCTCTCGATACCTTTATTTGCGGGCTACTGAAGTAGGGTGGAAGAGCATCTCAGAGCCAGGCAACCCCCACGTAACGCTCACATAGGGTTCGCATAGTAGCGCGCTTGCTACCGATGTCTGCTAATGTCCTAGAATTCCAACTAACTGTTTTTCCCCTTGGCGAGGAACTTCAACTTTCTGTCCTATGTGATTGACCACTGAGACACGGGGCACGTCGCTCCCCGGGCACGGCGTATCATGATGAATGCATGATTGTCCGTACATTACTTGTTTTTCAATTTCTTAATTTCTTCTGATTCGCGTGACCGGTCGCACTCACTTTGTATATTGAAAAACCAATTATAAGGCTTCCGAATGCCTCAACATGATCGGTGATAAATACCTCAGGCTTCGAGTCGGCTACCCCCCCCCTTGAACGCTTTTGGAATGCGCCCAAATGATCTGCCTCCCAAGCAACATGTGCTGAGTAAGCCTTCTGATGGCAGTCTAACTGAGCCAACATAAAACAGTCCACTGGTTGAGGGTTCCACAACTTTTTGCCATGTGACCGCTATCTTCCTGAGAAAATTGTATCCAGTGAAGCATGCAATCTGTGAGAATGCAAACACAACTCAACCATCTTAAATGCCTTGTACTCAGTGCTTCTAAAGTTTGGACTCTACAGCTCACTACCCCACGACTATCCTCTAAGTTCTTGACAAAATTCTTCCGCCATATTATAATAATGCCTTGAGGACACCGGTTTTCTCACGTCTTCCATCTGCAGTGGTCGTGCTTTTGAAGCACATAGCAGCACCTAACTTGCCCCTGCTGTATATACTCGACTTTTTCTCGATAACCGGATGTCAAATATGTCTCAGATTAGTAAAAATCACTCGGACCTTCATAGCCGATGACACTTTATCCGGTGAGATATCATCATCATCATCGTTCAGCGTTAAACAGCAAGGCAAGCCTCACTGAGATAAAACCACCCGGTTAACTAAGATGATCTATTTCACGCGACGATTACGCTGCAAGAATAAGTTCCGGCTTGGGCCAATTCAGTCTTCAACAAAATTTTGCACTTTAAAGGTAAAAAACGCATTCCAAACAGTCAAACTGTCGTTGAGGTGATCGAGAAATACTTGTGGAATCAGGGATGTTTCTCAAAGCGTTCTACAACATTGGCAGTTTACGCTTTTGTTTGTGGAATTTTTTACTCTACACCGTGAACATTTGAAACCTTACCTACATTTGATGGAGTATCTTGATAGAAATTGTCGTCTTTTCTTGAGAGTTGTTCGCAAAACACTTAGATCAAAAATTGCTTACATTCACATTCGGAGTAGCCATACTCGACACTTTTTACGACCCACCGTTGATCAAAGTCTGAATGCCCATTAGCAGTTGTGCCCTAATCAGAATGTTCACCATATTCGCTACGCATTTGTTTATACTACAAAAAGAAATGTGAACATGCATCGTCAAGATAAGGTTTGTGGTCTGTATTTCACTGTCGTTCTGGTGAATTGACCGACCATGCTGCTCCAGTTGATCTTATTTTTACTGGTTTGTATATCTGATCTTATAGCCGTTATTCACACGATTGGATTAACGGAATGTTGTTTGATTCACGAGCCCGCTGTCGCCTGAAGATGATTTCAACGGCCACTACAGTCTTATCCACTGAATCGATCGAATTCAAACACACGTCTTCTTCCGTACTCATGCCGGTTTAGAAAAAATGAAATGAGTTATCCGACCAGCAGCACGTAAATACGTGTGGTGGTCCCAGTGGAAATCATCTACGGGGCACATGAACGAGATTGGTCAAATTGACCGATTCTGGTGTTAAAGTGATGTTATCTGGTGTTCTGAAGCATGGGGTGGCACTTTACAGTCGACAAGAATCGTCTGCCCACTACTTTTTACAGCACTCACTAATCGCACTCATAAGAGTACGATGAACCCCACAGCATTTTTGCACACCTAGTTGATTAATCAACCACAAAACAAGCATCCGGTTTACACGATGCATTTTGATCGCGGCGGAATAAGTGGGATAAAAAGGAAGACTCATTTCGCTTGAATTTGGACCAGTCTGTCCAAGTCTTTTTCAGAATTCTAAGGTTCACATCTTGCAAAGTTCCCGATTATAAAAAAAAGCATTTCTCACGCTCCCGTGCTCATGGTGAGAGAGGTGTTTGGTAAAACAGTTGTTGCAACCGTGGTTTCCAGTGACCATTTCGTGTCTATATAGACAAATTTGGATTTGCACGCGAGGTCAACGGGGTTCAATGGATCAGCATTCGCATTTTCCACAGGGAATCCATATGATTGGGCATCATAATAAAGTGATCAAACAAACATGATTGTTCGCATTTCACTCTCTGTATTGTTCACATTGATTACATACGCCGTATGAGTTTTGCCAGCGCGCTAGTAACTGGTTTTGACAAAAATTGTAATCATGCAGTCGCTGGTTTGCTGTGACCATAAATCATTGTCATCATTGTGACTGTGATGTCCGTTTACATACCCTCGAATGTTTGAATGTCACTTTGCACATTCGCTAAAACGGGACATTCTGATCACAGTTTGGTCATGGTGGTCCGTTCCTGTCCACCTGAATTCGCGTCTTTTTAAAGTGTCGAGCTACATGACTCGTTTTTTTTGCAAGTCATACACGATATTCCCGAAAATTGTGCGCCAATCGGTGTGCGAAGTTCACCGTGATGCTCGGTTGTACACGTGCATCTCCGCACACTTAGTTGCGATACCGGTGATATATGACGTGCACTTTGATTTGGTCTTCTATCGGTTTCGTTATTCCACTCTTCCTCACGTTACGCTTTTGGTACTGCGCGTGGTCAACTTGTCTGGAGTTGCGTAATACATCTGATGATATCTTTTTTTTACCAATGTTGTGGCGTTCGGAAAGGTATTCTGATGTTTCGCATTTCCCCAAATGACTTACAAATTGTTAAGGTTTTCTTGTATAACTCATCTTTATCCTGGTCATCATCGTGCAGCGTTGAACGGCCAATCGAAATCCACCCACGGAAACTTTTCTCACCATTTGACGTAAGTGTGAAATTAGAGCAGGGGGAAAGAGAAGAATGCCGTAGTAACGGACGCACGGAATGCACGATCTAACTGTTCAGACGCACATTCTCTTCAATCATTTTGATTCCATAGGACGTAATATCATGGTCGCCACTGTTCGCGGTTCACTTCCATATCCCCATTGTCGCCAGCCAACTGGTTAAGGATTCTTTTGGATCCCAATTCTAAAGACGTGAGGCACTTACTTCACCGTAGTTCACTGCGCATTTTCCCATTCCTCGTTGCCATTCCATCTGTTGACCTCCACTTGACTTCTTTTACTTCGACAGAGAAACGAGGGATAAGACATGTATTTGGCATACACTACGCGCACCCCAACCGACGAAATCTACTGATCTCGATGCACTGTGGGAGACTATTTGCTGGATCCAGCACCCAGTGCTCAATTTTTCACGCTAGTACTCTTCACGCAGTCATTGGATCCAGTCCTTGAAATAATACTCAAACATCGGCGGTCGTAAACCTCCAAACGACGAACACCTTCAGCACCCAAACCCCATGCGTCGCAGCCGTACAAGAAAGTTGAGCTCACTTCGGAAAACATTTTGTCACTTAATCATTCACACCGAAAATTCTAGTAAATATGACGTTGTTTTCTCTTAAAAGAAATATTTGTTTCGTCTGTCCAAGTCTTCTTTCTGTGACATGGAAATTACAATGAAAAGGAAAAACTTACCGCGACTTAATTTGGCCCGCTGCCATGTCACCGTGGTCGCTCCTCGTGCCGGTTGGCTGCCAATGTTTTCGGTCATTCTGCACCTTCTGTCCGTCGGTTTGTGGTTGAGACGCCGATTGTTTAGTAGACTGAATCTGGTTCTAGCAATTGTGGCGTGGGTTGAAATAAGTGCGCATTTTTGAGCAATGCATGCCGAAAACGGACACATGTGCCGTTTGTGTGACCCGTTCACGTGAATTGATGACTTAAAATGAACCTTGTCAATGGTTGTGAATTCGGTGATAAGATTTATATTGATTTCAGCTCAGGTCATGTCTGCTGAACGACAACCAACAGTTACTAAAACCTGCTAAGAGGTTGCTAGACGATAGAAAAGCCTGTATATGAATGTCTACGAATTCCCGATCACCAATTTGAATAAGGGTAAACCGATTAAACTTGCCTTTGTTGAGTCATCTTTTGACAGTACAATGGAATGATTTCTATGCCCGAAGATATAAATATTTTCGAACAAAGGAACGTTAGATTTCAAATATTTCTGTTGGTCCTAGCTCTGGTCGTTTGTTTCCATTTCGTCCTGATTGCCGAGCTTGGCGGTTAATTCAGAAAAATGTCTCGTCATTAGTCAAGGTGTCATTGCTAGTGTTCGTCTGTGTGTGTGTGTGTGTGTGTGCAGCTGGTAGTTCTAGCCCCAAGCCTCCTTCGTGACCTTGAACTCGAAACCAGGCGCTTGTTTCTGTACTTGACTTTTACTAGTTATGGTCAAACGGATAAAGTCGCGGCGTCTGGACGAGTTCGCGGGTTCGGGTCCTCCCATCGCCGGTCAACTTCCCCACTTGATAGTCCTCTGTCGGCCGCGGCCCTATTCCTGGAAGTTACCTTTACTGTCGGTTAATTAGTAAATGGAGTAGAAACAGATTGGAATTTGGTTTGCCATGTTTGACCCTTAAGCTATGTCTCGTCTCTCTCCTTCTGTATACGCCCATATTTGGTGAACCACTCCCAAACATGTATTAGTATGAATAATTCGATCTACACACCGAGCTCATCGACCGGAATCCCGTGATAACGCTCAATTCCTGGTTGGCCAAGAGTGAGTCTCCAGTTGTTCGCTAACTCAGCTGGGGGTTCTCAGCCAGTATATAGCATATATTAGAACCGTGGTGAAAACTAAAACGATCCGAGAAAAACAAGAAAGGGGAGGAGTGACGCTTGAATGCGGTTCACCACACTGTCACCTGATCGAGACCTATCACCTACATTGTCCATTGTTCATCTTCGTACATGGTTCCTCTGTGTTTCTCTGTTTTACTACTCGGTGGCCCAGTCGAGAGTAGGCCTATTTATTTCAAGGTTATCTCTAGCCTTTGTGCAACCAACTGCTATCGGCAAGGCAACAACTTTGTTGCAGACGAGCCGGTTGCCAATTGTTCGTTTAATGCACCTCTTCCGGTATATCTTGCGGTTCTATGGAACAAGATAAGGAGCAATTGTTCTATTTCGTTGATGAGCGACACTCGTTCAGTCATAGTCCCACCAGCGAACTTTTGGTATTTTTTACGTAGTGCGCTTGACAGATGATAACCCACGACATCCTCGATACTGCTGCTGTTTGTCCGTGGCTGTTTATTTAGTGGGTTTTGGTTCACGTTGTTCACGACTGACCACCAAAACGGTGGCCGTTCTGTTATCCGCAACCCAGGGACGCGCCCGGAGGAATGTAGCTTTGCTCTGAGTCCCGGCTAGAGCTCAGACCTGGTTCTTACGGCGAGTGATGCTCATTCTCCTAATTGCCAGGTGTAAATAAGGTGAACAATTTCAAGAATACATTTGAAAGATATTGATAAAGTAGTCGGCTACCTCCTGATTCTTTAGAGATGCGGTTGTATATGCAATATGTTTAGGAAATGATTCCTTGTAGGAGCATTATGATCTGGTAATGAATTCATAGCGTTAGTTCGTCACTGGCTGCATTTTCCACTTTCTTCATGCTTAATTTCTTTTTAGAATGTCGATTGGCTTCCGAATTGGAGAGGTGAAGAATCCAGCGGCTCACCCAGTGTGTTGTCAGGCAGTGGGACTACCATCGACCAAACGATAAACAGTGCGTTGTTGTCTTCGTTGTCCATGATTCCGATTTCCTGATGCAAAAGGACGGGAAAAGTATAATAAATTCAGAAGTCGAACATGTTAATCTTTCAGGTGCTTCAAGATGAAGCGAACGGTCTGCGAGCAAAGAATAGGACAAATCTATACTTCCTAGTCACAACATAAATGTTCACAGAAACTGAGTTTGTTTGCTTGTGCACACGGAAACAACGAAACACAGGGCTTAGTTACCATGCGCGTATCAATCTAGATCCAGTCGAGACTTAAACGCTGAAGTAATTTAACGTCCCGTCGGATTTGACACGGTAGCCTAGATCTTCACCTGACCAGACAAGGGAACTGGACTTAGCCGAGTTCTTCGGAATCAGACACTATGGTTGCAGTGGATTCAGTGCAACTGGGGTTCTGACGGATGATATAAGATAAATTGTGGGCTTACAAAGTCCAGGTGTTTTTGAAAACTCAAAGTAATTGATATACATAGTGTTCGTTTGTTCAGTACTCCTTGTGAAGCTCACAGATCCCGGTCTTGGCTATGAGTATGACGCTGACTGACGGTTGATTAGTTACGTCCAGTCGCAGTTTACCACTTAATTGTGAGGAGCTCTGACTGTTGATTTACGGGTCTCATGCATCTGAACCCATTTTTTTTTGTTTCGATGGACGACTTCAGGAAATAAATCAAGATATCCGAACATTTTCTTCAGACTTGAGGTGATTGAACAAAATTTACATTCAGGACCAAATGATGTAAGGAGTGTATGGAAAAACCGATGCGCCATGTATTGGTTTTAATTGTGAATGATATAATGTTAATAACAGCGTTGTTGGTAGATGTAATGCGCCAACGTTTCGATTGTAAAACTTGCCTTGAGAAATACTACCCACGGTAGTCGAAATGTTGGCGCATTACACCTACCAACAACGCTGTGTTATCAACATTATATCATTCACAATTAAAGTTTGCATTCCATTCTCTGCGTTTTCACAGTTACCCGAACTTTGATGGTGCTTAGTTCTCTCTACACCGCTCACGAGCACCATTTGAGAGACCACGAATGGTCCTGATGTACATGGTTCAGCCTGGGCAAATCAAGACCGCGGTATGAGGCCTAACTGAGTTTTAAATCACTTTTGTATTTTCCATTCAACTGAGCCTGGTTCAGTGTACATATGATTACTGGGTTTTATTAGCGAAGCTGTATGTGCACACAGGAACGCGAACTCAACTTTCGTATACGTTTCCCCTGCAGCTAGTAGGTCTTGGATGTACCTTCTTCCTCGCTCGCAGACCATTTGCTCTATCTCAGTGCACTCTGCAGTGGGTTCAATTGTTTCGGTAACCGTTAGTCCGAAATCCGCGTACATTCGTGCTTTGTGCATATTTTTTCCACAAGTAATACTTTCTTGATCAGAGTAATGTCACAATTTCCATTATTTTTTCTTCATTTGAATAAAATCGGCTGAAAATTACTCAGTACTCTTCTCCAGCGCTTTTTGACCCATTCCGCGATTCACACGTTTATTCCTAGTTTTCTTCTGTTATTCCGATATTTGGACAGATCGTACCAGTGATCCGGAGGCGCGTCTAGCTCTAGTTTTCTTTCGGTGAGTATTTAGCTCCTCCCACAGCTCTTATTTTTGTCCTGTCGAATAATTTTTCTAGTTATCTCTCAAATTTCACTTACTACACTCACCGCTCCTGAGTGTAGTGGAAGGGGCATACCCAGTAGCCGTAAGGGGCCGCTACACTGAGGGGGGAGGTTGGCAACCATGACTCTGAAACTTAGAATTACGTAAGGTCTCGTTAGATTAGGTGCGGTAACGATCCGGTCATCAGAGAATTGCCATCTATCACCAAAGTGAATCTGGCCTTCCAGCTTCTGGCATTTTTGGAGTGACAGACGCTTAATTCAGGTAAATGCTGCCGGTCAGATGTTCAGATGTATGAAAATTCTCAAGAATGGGTTTCAGAGCAATATTTATGGGCATTCGTCGACCTTTTTGTTCGAGGTTGTGCCTCTAGCCTAAACAAACCAATGGGTAACCTACAAGTTAGCGTGACTGTTCCCTTAATCACCACTCAGGGACTCACCACAGAGTTTCTATCGAATTCCTAGTCTTCGAGAGACGCAAGGTTGTTAATATCTAGCATCATTGTATGCTTTTGCCTCCAATTTAACTGACAATAACCGAATGAAAACGAAAACTCCGTGGAGGATTAATGCATCTGCATATAATCAACTGTCGGATAATCCTTTGGAGATGACCACAATGGCCGAAGAACAGGGTCTGTGAGGTGATTATCTGAGAAAAACCACTCATGCGAAGGAAACCGTCGATCAGAAATCACGAAAAACTTCCACCACGGAAATTCCCTTTCTTCCACCAAGCTATTCTGCCTCCTTCATGTTGTGCTCGCTAAGTGATGGCCAGTCAGACCGCTTGTTTACAACATTTCTGGGTTACGGGTCCCCGAGCTTAACACAGATGCACTGATCGAGTGGGAATTTTTTGTTTTCTGAATGATTTCGGAAGCTCTTTAGCAATGCTGTGGCTACCGAGAGCGAAAGTTACGCCACTGATGACAACAACATGTATATATATTTCGACAAGTCTGGTTACAGATCTAGTTTGACCGAAACTATGGATTAGAAGAAAACCAGTGCTAGCGAAAGAGAAATAAAAGAGGCACTTTTGTGTAAGGTTCAACGCTTGCGTGAACTCTTCCAGATTCCTCCTTTACGTCATCGATTGTCCATAAAATCCGTGGTTGATCTGGTCCGTATCGAACGGTCCATCAACTTGAGGTTAAAAAGTCCGATTCTCGCCATCGTTGGTCACCGGCTATTTGCCACCATCCATCCTTTATGCCACCCAGTATTTTACCACGTGTATTTTTTTGTAGCTTTTCGTGTGTCTTCCCGTCTTTCCAAGCTTCTAGGTTCGTGATTGCTGATTATCTCCTTCCAGTGTCGTTGCGAAGCGCTTAATCCCATGGAGTATCCTGCACTTTACTTGTTAGGATCGTGTAGTAAGAAAAATCTGTCCATTCTTATCGGGTGAAAATACTGGCATAAGCAAATTAGTAATGAACAACCCCGAACATTTCGTTTTTGCTTTTCCCTCCCCAACGATTAAAGGATGAAGGAAGTAGCTTAATTTTAAAGGGTATTGTCGCACTGAGTCGGTTCACAAGGCGTTGCAACGCACGACTCCGCATAGCGATCTTAGCAGTAGCCGCTGGTTTAATGGTTAGAAATGTCGCCTCACGGTGGCTCGCTAGGCGACTGATAACTGGTGGGTCAGATTTTCCCGCAATTCAATGCTCTTTTTAATAGATCGAATAATTGCCCAATCAAATGCAAACTACGCTATTTCTTGCGAAAAAATGTTTACCAATCCTGAAGTTTTACATTGTGTACCTATAAGTTGTAATTCATCCTTTGTGGATTTTGCTGACTATCTTGATTGACAACATATCGCTTTAATAGAATTTGTCTGTTTTTTAGTTGGTTGGAAAGACAGCGTGCTCAACGTCAAACGGAAGCGATGACAGACTCAGAAGGTCCGGCAGCTCTTCCTGAGGAAGAGGTAACCGAGCCACCCGGAACTCGTTCGACGTCCGGTAACTCGACTGCTAATCGACCCGGTCAGTCCGCCGAGGAGGAGTCATCCAGTGAGTATAACGCATATTTGGTTTTTCGACTGCATCTCAAGGACTGTTTTAGATTATACTGCTCAAGTTTTTAAAAAGTATGCTCTGTCTTCGTCCAATCTGCTGGTTATACCTTCAGAATTTATGGTCAGGCTTGATTGATTTATATGCCACCGGGGCAATAAGTTGTACTATTTCAACTTCTGTGGTTTACCTCCGGTAAAATGCGCGTTTTTATCTTTTCACATTAGTTCGTCCATCCTCCTCGTTTTGTCATTATCAAGCAAATTTAGTTGAAAAAAGGAGCCGTTTGGTGATAGATCAGTTCGGTTGTTTCAGAAGTTCCTAGGCATTTACTTTCCTTATTAATATGGCGACAGTGCACGTCATTTTCAAGGTGGTTGCGCCCGGCTGAGAGAGCCGCTAAGTGGAGATGGTGATCTACAGTAGAGGGAATGCCTCAATATTGACCGATTGACCACTCCCAAAATGAGAATTTTCCTCCGTATTGACGATTTTCCTCAGTTCTTATAATCATTACTCTCCCATCGTTATCATCTTTTCGTTGTCGCCCCTAACACGGCACTCTCTAATTGGGAGCCAAATAAATTAGCCGACAAAAATTAACGATCATTTGTAAGCTCCAGCCGGGAACCAGGGCAGAGCTGCATGCCATTTGGCGCCTTCGTGATTTGCGGATAAGTAAATGGCAACCATTTTGGGGTTTGCCGTGAATAACATGCGGTCTTACTCAGCACATAAGCAGTCTCGGGACAAACCGTCTGTTTCTCGTCCTCCTTCGGTTAGCTTCTCATTCTCCTAATTGCCTTTGTCGGATGATGCTCTTCTTCGTCCTTAATGTCAATTCAAACTGGCCACGTTTAGCGTGCAAATAGCGATGCGTACAGGACAACAATCGCGTTCAGTTCGTATAGTGGAGACCCTAATTATCGCTGCATGTTTTATGCAAGAGACTAGCATTCCGGACTCCAGCTCTGCTATCCGATGAGGCCTTCTTACAATCATTCGGTGGAGGGCTGAAGCTAGGCGGCTTAACTGGATTCCCAGCTAACAGCCGACAATGTGCAGTGAGACTTAGAGGTTCGTCCAGAGTCTGGAATCATTGTTCTGACGTCATTTGTTTATTGTTCCGGCCTATGCAGCCCAGGTGTAATTAACAATACTTTCCACAAATAGCTGCACGATCTCCTACAAGATGAAAGTCGGGCAAATATCGTGATCTTAACCGGGGAGGCATGAATGTTAGAGTAAGTGCTCACATTTAGGAAGCTCTTTCAGTTTCAATTCCTGTCGTCCCGAAATCTGAGAACGGTTTTCGGCCCTTTGTTCAGACCACCGATAGTTCCTCACTGTTACGAGCTTCAGATGCCTCAATCGCCGGTATATTACGCTTTGGTGGGTGCTCCAAACGCTCGATACAGCGGCGGTCAGTCTCTCATAAGCAGTCCAATCCGACCCACCTCCTGGCTGCAAAACTAGAACTTCAACGAATACTATTCACTTACCAAGGATGTTTTGTATTCTGCTGACGCAGTAAGTTGTGGCCTAATCCAACTTTTTACACGGGATTTCTTCTGAATTTTTGCGCCTTGATGCATGCCAGCCCATTCCAAGCTCGTAGCGCGTACAATGAAACATATCTGTAAGCGGCACGCGTAATTAAGACAAGCCTACGTGAAAATTTTGAGACCTGGTGGTCTTATCGTGCATCACAGGTGGAAAGTACTGCTGCCATGAGGAAATCCCGGAAGCTGTTCCCTCCCATTCAAGTCGGCGGTACGAGGAAATTAGCTGCGAGCCAAACGATACTCGCGGTTAACGGTTTCCTCATTTGCAATCAACAACGATGTCTTGCGCGCTTGGGAGAACATTTTGAAGCTTAGTTTAGCTGGTCTCCAGCTTCTCCCAAAGCTGTTCCGATATACGTTCCTTCTTCTGTTCCGACAGTTCTACCCTCTAAGGCAGAGATCCACGAGAAAATCCAGGACCTGGGAAGTTTCAAGTTGCCGGTCTTCGATGGTTGTTGACTACTGTTGTAACTGCAGGCTGGTCTCTAGAGTTCGGTTGTAGTAACGGGTTGAACCACTTACATACGACCTGCGATTGGACTGCAGTACTTCAGCCCCGTCAGTGGCAAACCAGAACAAGGGTGCGCGCATTACATTTCGGAGGTTCCCGTGGAATTTTTCTAGATCGCCTGTCCCCAGTCAGGTGTCATTTTAGTGGTTTGGCTGATTCCAGAGGTGGGCGACTCATCTAAGTGGTTCCATGTTGTCTTATTGTTGAATATTTACAAACTACCACGGCTTCCGGTTGATACTAAAAAGCATGCCGCGTAGGCATGCCCGCTGGTATTCGATTCGTGGCACTTTCCCCTGTATCCTTCAAGATGAAGATCGATATAAACCAATAGCCATTTGCTTCCCATTGTTCTCTTTGAACTTTGTGCTGCTGTTCAACGTTCCGACCTTTGCTACGAACACTCATCACGAGCAAATGGTACAGATGATCTTTTTAGCCGGCCCATTTACACCCAAGGTTTATTCATTGGGGATTCATTGTTCTTTCTGCTCATTGTAAATGAACTATTAAAGGTGCGTTGATTAGGAGCAATCATTAATGTTTGGCACGGACTATGACCTATCCGTATCGGTCGGTTGACGACGTGGCCTTGCCCAGCAATGGGATTCCATTTGCGAATTATACATTCTACGGCCGTACCGTTTAGTGATGATGATAAATACACCAAAATCATACAGGGGATCCCAAGAAAGAACATACAATTTTAAATCGCTGGTACTTAAATTCTCTTACAGATTCTAGTTAAATATTGTCTCGTAGACTAAATTCCGCCACCCAACAATCAAAAACACTGACCTGGTGTGCCTCGGAAATATTGATATTCGAATCTCGGGTTCCTCAGCCACATGAGTGACAAACGGTAACTAGCTACTGTTCGGCTCGTCGGGTCTGGTCTGGTTACCTGGTAATCTACCCTTACGTGGTTCTATACCACTCTAAGTTTTAGTGTGTAACAATGAGATAGGCTTCTTCCACCACACTCATGGACGAAATATGAGCTAAAAAATATAACAAAAAACGAGGACCAACGAAGTAAAGACTTGTGTACAGGTTTTGTCAATGAATGCCAGATGCTGGATACACGGAGTGTCGTCAGTTCGCTTCCAACTCTGGGACACGACTGCTAATTACAGCAATTGATTTTCCAAATATTTCTGATTATTTTTCTATCACTTAACCTCACTGTCCGCTTGTTAACAGGGAATAACGCTAGCCCAATCAGTCGTTTTTATCACGTGCCTCATGCATGAATGTAGTGGGAAAGCCATGCCCCTAGGCATTTGGACCCAATGTGAGATGGAGGGGGTGGGATCTGCAGTCGTGATCCTAAAACCTGGGATGGCATAGAATCACAAGCTCTCATTAGGCCAACAAGCAGGGCGATGGCGAATCGAACCATGCGTTAGTTTTAATGTGATTTTTGCTGCAGCTGAATGGCCATCGACGCAGGCCACAAACCCGATTGGCTGTCGAACGTTTGTCTGATTCGGCTGTTCTCAACAGCTACGAACAGAAACTATCCGAGGGACTAAGAACTTCGACGAGCAGCAATGTAGACGATCAGTGGGATCGACTTAAGCAGGCTATGCATTTGGCAGCAGATTTCGCCTGCGGTCCTAGATCTAGCATTCATCAAAATCACTGGACCTCACAAGCGTCGCTAAGTCTAATGGAGCAAAAACGCGAGCTGCCTAACTGTAAGGAAATAAATAAGATGCGTCGGCAGTTGCAACGTCAGTTGACCATAAGCCTTAGGAATGACCGCGAAAACTGGTGGGTTAAGGTAGCCGAAGAGATGGAAGTGGCGTCCGCTTCAGGTAACAGTGAAAGACTGTTTAAGCTTATACGCGACAGCGGTGGGCGGCGAACTTCGGTTAGTGAAGTCGTGTGCGATAAGAATGGAGAGCTCATCCATGATAGACAGGAAAGACTGGACCGTTGGGCAGAGCATTTCAAAAATCACTTCAGCTGGCCATACTTGCGGGCTGGAGACACTGAAGGATATAGCAGTGAACCGCGAACAGTGGCGATCGAGCTGTCATTTTCTGTCGAATCAGAATGATTGAAAACACGTTCGTTTGTACAGTTAGACTGTTTCGTGTGTTGGCTGCAGCAGCACCTTATCTTTTGCCGCCTGTGTAGGTCCACTCCCTGTTCGCCTTGGATATTCGTTCTTTTTATAGAAACGTGTAACTCTGGGGAAAGGCAGCGGTCAGTGAGGCTTGCCTTGCTGTTTAACGCTGAACGATGATGATGGCAAATTACCGCCCAATGCCAAAGTGACCGCTGGATCTTGGGTTCGCGACTCTGATCTTCCTGGTGAGACAGACATTGAATTCACTTGACCACCTCCGGTCGTGCTCATTCAGCTGACCCGACCCGCCTGACAAGCCTATCGGAATAAATCTCGTTAAGGGCTAACTGAAAATGCAAGTCGTCCGATTTTCTTTGGCCGTTATTTAGTTGCCGCTGTCTGCCGTCAGTTGGCACGAATCCTGCAAAATGAGCGCAAGTAGCGACGGAGAGGAAAAATTTAGAAATTGGTGGAGGCTTCGCTTATTGCCGACAGTCACAGTCTTTGCCGATTGATTTGGAATACGGGTCCTTGAAAACCGGGTATAACATAGAATCGCCAAGCAACCTGAAGACTCATTGATCCATTCTCAAGAACCTTTTCCAGATTGCCCGGAGGAGCAGTTTAGTTGACCCACTTCCGCATTGAAGCTTCTACTTATCCCTCTCAGTCAAAAAATTCAAACGGATATGTCAGTCATCTGAAATTAAGACTGTTAGGGGAGTAGAATTTCCGGGAATTCTGGCCGCTGCGTCGGATAGGCTTTCTCTACTCCTTTTCAACGAATTGATATGGTTATAGCTTTAGAGTTAACATAAGTCCTTGGATCGATCTAGGGAAAGGGAGCAAAGGCTTTCGAACTGATCTGAAGCATAAGAGCCAGTCTGGTAATCATTAGATGCGAGCCGCGGGCATTATCCACCACTGATTATCTGGAACATACCCAGGATGTACGGATGAGAATCAAGCTGGTTTTCTACCAGGCTAAGTTAGTGTCGATCACCTCTCTGTATGACAGGTGTTAGAGCTCTCTCCGTGCATTTCTGTGGTCCTGCCCTCAGGGAAATTCATTCTTCTTTTCAAATCGTCATATCCCACCAGCCACAGCCGGATTCATGCGCATAACATATCACCCGAGTTCATACTTATGAGGACCTTCCACCGTAGTTCGCGCACGAAGTAGTGTTCACTCGCCCTTTATCTCTCAGACTTTGTGATTGACATCGCCCTTTCCTCACGTGACATTGATACTTGCTAAGGTAGGAAACTGATTAAGAATATGCGGACGATGTTGTTTCCAAGTGAAGACCCAGGTGACTTTAAAGTATTTCTAACCGTCTGAACAACGGTGTGGCTATCTTTGGGATGTGTTTTTGTACTTTGGAAATGTACAATTTGGCTCAGCCGGACGTTGTTCTTGGGGCAGAGTTGGGAAAAGTGGATGCGTTTTGTTGCTTGATCGAACAGCGAATGGGTTATCTTTATATTGAACAGAAAGCTCGTTGAGGATTTACAGAGTTGAGATACCTGTCATGTCAGCTCGACATCTGCTAACTGATCAAAAGTCTATTGTGCGCCACGGCAATAGGACCAGTACTGCCGTGTGACTCAGAAACATGGCTGCTATGGACAGCATATATGCGAAGATTGTCGATGTTTCGACACTGTGCTGTCTGCTTAGTGGTGAATTTTGTCAGCAACTCTGAGGCTAGACTTAGGATATTGGGTCACAGAGCTCAGTCGATGGAGCGGACATAGAATCTGGATAGATTAAAATGGTTGGGACATGCTATATATATCTACCAATCGAGGCCCTCGTTATACGCTAGTCCCCGGGATAGGTGGTGGTAGGAAGATTAGTCAAAGAAGTCGATCCATGACGAGAAGAGGCATGTAAATGCCAACCAGCAGAATGTCTCGAGTAGGTCGATTTATACTACTGGATTGAAGTCCACAAGGTGATTCAAATCGATGGAATGGCTAGATGCCGCAGCCAGTGGCAGTCATACATTCAAAGCTCAACTTCTCAGTGGTTCCTCCAACTTATAATTTTGGAGTTCTTTTCCATATCACTTGGTGGTGGGATATAGCAGCCAGTGATCGGCCGTGTTCAAGTTGATTAGGGGTGTGGCATCCTAAATAAGTGTTACGGGTGCAAATCTCAGATCCGTCGATTGCTTTGGTAGTAGGCAGTAAATCGCTGTCACTCGGCTTCTAGGGAGAGCCAACTTTAGTCCCATGGTGGAAGCATTTTTTCCGTGATCTTAGTGACTTCGTTGTAACCGACCTCGTTCGAAGCTGGAAAGACGGCTGACCATCAAAACGTCTTGAATCATATTTCCAGCGGGTCATTCATCAAATGCAGATCTGTGGGGAGCAACGTTATTGGAGTACGAATTTGAGAATTAAGGGCCCCGTGTGGAATCATAGACACTGCAGGGATGGCTATGATTGTTCAAGTTGGTTTAATTCAGGTGGTTTAAATGGGTTTACATGTGACTCACATACCTTGGTTTCTAGTTGAGGCAACGCGGTAGAAGAAATACAAATGAGTAGAAGAATTCCGTCAATGTTGCACCATAAAATTCTCTATCACTAATGACAAGAACATCGTCAGCCAAAGAACGAAATTGCGAGAAATTGGGACGCAGGAAGTTTAGTTGACCCGGACTCGCCAAAGTCCTAGGCCTTGCGAAGATAACCGCCGTGACTAGAAAACTGAGTGCGAGAGAGGCGGAGAACAGTCGGTACACTTGGAAAGTTTTCAGGAGAGATCAACCAGTTCTGGGAATTCACGGTTTCTTCTTGGGTTGGGCCTATGTTGGTAACATTTCTACTATAATCATCAGAGGAGAACAACAGAGGGAAAGCCGTTAAATGTAATATTCTCAGTAATGCTGTGCACAGCTCAAAAGAACGAAAGAAACTGCCAGGTCTCTATGCTGTAATTGAGTTCGACGTGGTTCTGTTTGATTTTGAGCTCTGATTCCGTTGGATTAGGAGTAATAGCTGCGAGTATTCGGATCGTAATCCAAGGTTCTGGTATTCCATTCAAAAATATTACAACCACTCACCACGGAGGAATAAGTTTATGCGGATCGCCTGACCCAGTCACGTGATTTGGTTGCCGAGCTTCAGTTACATCAATGGGTTTGTGTTTAACACAGAGGAGTGTGCTGCTAGATTACGGCCATAGTGTACAGAACGACGAAAAAGTCTGCACAATATTGACTCACGGGTCCTCAGCCATATGAGGATATGTGAACGGTTTTAATGCGTCTTATAAAGCATGATCACGGGGAAGAGGGGCTAGATCAACGACCTTGTTGTTGGCTGGGAAGTCTGCAGACGCTGGTGATGCACTCGTGCTTGCCCGCATGCGTACTCTTTATATATATATATATATATATATATATATATATATATATATATATATATATATATTCGTCGAATCGGGCTAGGCACGTGCATGTGGTGTTAGTACACTATAGCACCGCGTCGTCAGTGAAAAGAAAGGATGAAATCGGAACAGCCTAAGAGGTGTCACTTTTTTAACAGAATTTCAGATGGCACAATGTTCCTAATCGATAATAATAATAATAGTTGCGCGAGGCAAGCGCACCTTTCATCCTGGTACTGTGATGCGCCAATTACTCGCTCGCCTTCGAGCGTAAATTTGTGAGGCTAATTTCACTGGAAAATACGCAGAGTACACTTGTGATGTGATTTAATCTGAATTAGAACAGGTTCACGTGACACGTTTATATATGAGGTAGCTAACACATTCTTTCAGCTAGTCGCTCATCGTCACTGTGTTCAGAAATGGCGGTGAATTGATTGTCTATCTTGGTCTGTGACAAAAACGAACAGCTGATTTGATGGCCTCGCTGCTGACACTGTTTTTCTCAACTCCGTTCTCTTTGCTCTTGAATGGTCAGTTCCTCCGGGCGAACAAACTGTTCCGTCCCGTTTAAAATTTCGCCATTGTATCCACCCCTTCAATAGCGAGTGCTCTTACATCCACTCAAACGAATTCATTGAACGCTTTTGTTCCTTTCACAACACACAGAGAAGTTGTGTCACGGAAAGCGCCCATCTGCATTTAATGGTGCAAACCTGAATGGTGTTAGGTGGAGGCCACCTGCGGATGCCATAGACGCGCGGCCACTTTGCTTCGATGCGATGTATTCGTACGAGGATGCAGCATGGCTACGACCAAGCTACTCTGACGTAAGTTGGACTACACACGGACTTGGAATCGGACCGACAGCAAACCCGAGGACAAATACAGAATAAACCCGGCCTCCTAGTGCGCGGAACGATTAGAAGCGGTCTGATTTTGTGTTAGGCTTGGAGGGGAGTGGGGGTAGCATGCGCTACGAGGACCAAAGAATAGACAGTGAGCCCGTTAGGTGGGGAGAGATCGGCCAATGAGTCCTATTTTATGTGGACCCATATAAACCATTTGATTATGGCGAATAGGGGAAAAACTGTCGTTTTCAATGACTAGAGGCCATTCGATCATTCCCGCTGGATTGGGCGGACTGTGACTGGACTAGAGTCGAGACGACCGACTAAAGGCGCCAGAACTTGCGACAGCGAGAAGTGAGATTTTAAAACAAATGGAGCCAAAGAAAACGATAAATTAATGTTGACGGTGGCCCTAAAGAGCAGTAGCAACCTTTGACGCAAGGATGGGTTGGTGTAGAAGTATGTTTTCGCCTCAGTTAATCTGAACATATGACAGGAAACCGATTTTGAAAGTTTTCTTGACATTTCTATCTACCTTAATGTTTTTCCACTTCCTGTTATGTCAGTGCACAGGAGTCGGTATTACCGTGACCACCAAAGGCACAAGTTCATCTACAACTCCTAATACAATCAAGCAGTTTGCACCTGCCGGTGTAACGATTTGCTCCGTTTATGCTAAAATAGTTAATCTTAAATTGTTGACTAGCACACTTTGGATTGCATCACAAGCGCTGGTTGCACAAGTCACAGAAACCGTCGAAATCCGCTGCCTCAGAATTCAAACGAGATTTGCAAAACGCTGTCACTGGGGTGGTTTTTTAGTTGATATCCCAATGGATCCGTAATGCTCGAGGATACTATAGGTCGTGCCTTGGTTCTCATGCTTCCAATCTCACGTGCGGCCTGGATACTTGAATTTTGGACCTAGTGACACGCCTGATAGACAAGCGGCCGAATCACATGACTTGATCGGGGTGCGTACGCGCAAATTAACGTTTCAGCTTGGTGCAAAGTGCGAATATGCGCTCCGTAAGCAGTACACTATGGTTTCTCCCGCTACAATTGACCTTAGTAAGACAGAGCCCATGTGTAGTTGATAAACGTTGTACTGTCCAACCTAGATTTAGGGTACTTGTATCGCTGATGTTGTCACGTTCTGATAATTTATTGGTTGGCTCTAGTTTTATCTATGCATAGATTCAAACTGGAAATGCTCTCAAACATCTGCTGAACGGGCCCTAATTATTGCCTTCTCGTAGCTGAGGTGTTCCCACCAAGGTGCGAGGACGGAGATTGCATGATATATAAGCCGAACGAACTAGCGATCCCATTCAATCACTCATTCACGTTTGACAACGAGTCCTAGTTTGGATCGAAGCGTCACGATAAACGTACTAACTCAGTGTACGCCTTCTCAACTCTCTTCCTCTCTCTCTCTCTCTCTCTCTATATATATATATATATATATATACTACGTACGTGTGTATAGTACTTACACGACCGATTCCGATCCGTTACGTCTCGATTCACTTCCTGTCATCTAGACTTCCCCTCGAAACGCCTGTCGTCTTCTGCATTCACTTATTTGCACTTGTTTTGTTTTTCTCCTGCATGTTTCAGCCCTGTCTCCATTTGAACTGCTGACGGAAGAGTATGTGTCCAAAGTGTTGGCTTCTGCCCCAAGGGCTCGTCAAATCATGGGTTACCGAGGTCGCCGAAGTTGTCGAACTGTGGTATGTTTACGCTTTTCATGGTGTTTGTTTATATTTGTCCGTGGCCCTAAAATAGTCGCATCCCTGCATGTCGTTAACTATTCTATTTGAATTTGCACATGACCTATTGGTCTTCTGAAGATTCATTTGTTTGATGCCTGCCAAAACAGTTTTAGCACAATTCTTTGTGGAGATCATGCGCTATCAGGATTATGGAGACGGAGGAAAACAGTGAGCGAGAATAAAGGAAAAAGAAATAGTATGTAGAGTACAACACAGACTGCCTCACAGATTCTGTTGAAACTCATGTCACACGCTCCTGATTGCTACTTTTTGTCCTTGTGCACTGCGTCATATGAGAAATGGTGCTTACATTTATATTTTCCGGAATCAGAAAGTACTAATGAAGCTTTGAAACGGCTACTCTAATGGTCAGAACGCATTCAGCTATCAAGTATGAATAAACTCCATCAGAGATCACAGTTTCGCAGCAGCTAGTCGACTTCCATCATCTAAGGTTAAGCGGTCATAAGTTTAAGAAAAAAAATTTATTTACAGCCAAATCACAGAATGTAGGATTTGTGGTGCTCCTTTATACTAATAATAATATACTAATGATAATCCTTTGCTCTTTAGTACCTTTTCCCAGTCTTTTCGGCATGGTCTCTATCAGTTTCATTATAAAGTCACTTTCGATTTTGTACTCCATCGCATATTGCACTTGGCGCTTTAGTGACCAATGCGGAGGTAGATCGTTGACCTTTTTCAAAACGGGAAATAGGTCCTCAATAACGTTCATATCTGGACTGTTGAAGGGCATCTGAATAAACTGGACTTTGGAGATTTAAGGTTTTTCACCATCTTAGAGTTATTTCATTTGCTAGCCTCTCGTGAAACATATGATGGGACGTTGTCCTAGAAGACTATTACTTTCTGAGAAGGCTTGTGTCCGCTGAATTCCGGGAACATGTTCATCATCACAGATGCGAATTTCATGTTGTTCATCGGGCCCATTGTGGAGGTGCAGCGACAAGTTTCTCCATGTTCTATTCCGACCCCAATGTAAAGCCTTGATGAATGCGAGACCTTTTTGACCGGTAATGCAAGTCTCCTGGAGTTCTTTTCACAAATGACTTATTTGTGAGTTTTCCAAGACTCGTGCATCCATCACTAAAAAACCTGACCTTCAGAAGGATGCACGGCGCGATTTGCATTCCTGAACAGAATCGATGCGTGCCTTTCTGTGTCGCTCTTTCAATGTTGGAATAATGTCAGGTGGCATTTACTGCAACCGAAATTTCTTCCCTCCTCTTCTCAGAAGGGAGTAAGAATGATTGGGTAAATCTTTCTTTTCTGTTACACGCAAGGACGTTTGACACTGTCTCTTTAGGATGATATCAGTTAGATTGTCCTCATGTTTCGTGGTGATGAGCTTCTGACCTCGACAAACCGTTCTTGTGTACGTATTCTTGCAGATTATTCGGTAAATCGTGCTCGTGTTTACGTTAAAACAGTCATCCAAATGTGCCACAGAAAATCAAAGTTTGAGTCCTCAGAATTCTCGTCCCATGCTCTACCATGAAGCAACGAGAAACTGTGCCCGCCTGCACCAGGGCCCATTATCACGAAAACGAAATAAATTCAAATGAACTTGATTTTAGGGTTCACGTTCATGTAAATTAGCATATATTTTTTTCCGTAAGTTGTTCATTTATCACTTTAACTAGGTATTGCATGTTATTTACTGGCGCCTCCTTAGGTTATTAAAGATTTTCGCTTAACTTCCAAAAAAGGATAATTAACAGTCGGATATTGGCAGAACTTCTTTTACTTATTCGCAGCACTTTATGGAGTCTTTAACTACCCCAAGCATTTTGGGGACCACAGCTTAGTTGCTAAGATAAATTTCGAATGCATCATAATCAGCAGTAATTGTGTTTATTCTGTTCATCCGCGTCATAAGTTATCCATAGTGATCCATGGTTTATCGGTGGTCCATATTCGCAAGGTACATGTATGGCCAAAACGCGTGTCTTCATTATTGCGGCTCTCTTTTCTCTCGTTTCAGATCAAGACTGCTGTATTCTGGGGACGTGATTTCATCTTGTCGGGTTCTGAGTGTGGTCATGTGATTGTGTGGAATCGCTGGTCCGGCGAACCGGTCAGTGTGTTCATGGGGGACAGCACGGTTGTCAATCGAATTTCACCACATCCGCGTCTACCACGTGAGTCAATCAAAATGCGAATTTTCCATGGTTGACACGCCGACCGATTGGGAACTCAACTTTCCCAGTGTCAGGGCTAACTTGGACATATCACATTATACCATTTCAAGATCGGATTAAGAAAAATGCCATTAAAATAAGAAACCGTAAAGTTAAAGTGAGAAGCTCGGAGTTTAATTTGAGGAGGGAGACTCACCGTAATTCTCGCTCAGCTTTGATACATCTCTGGCCAACCGATCGTATCAGTCACCACCTCATGATTAGTCACACTCAGTCGTGCATCATGCGCGCTGTTAGACAGAGGAAGTCCGTCCCTGTTTTTCATAAGAATTGTCAGAGGACAAGTGACCAGATCATAGGGTGGTGACTGATACAGTAAGGTCGAATCCTAGATTTGCCGGTTGCTTTGCCGATAGGTTGCAAATTGTCGTCGCCTATCTGGTTACCACACTTGATTTTATTGGTACCTTATTTGGTTCTGTGCCACTCCATGTTTCAAGGTCATGTGTGTCGGTTACTCCCTCTCCGCATAATTACGCTCTGGTCTCTTCGGACATGCCGTGCCCACTACACCCATGCATCAACTAGCGTCTGCAGAGGAGGTCCTGTGTACTGCCTTCCCGTGGAGATGGTGTACTTACCAAATGCCAAGACGAAGGTAAACGTCCGGCGCTCTCCACCGGGTTGATTGTTCATTGATATTCAGTTTAGGGGAGTTGGCTAAACCCTAATCCCACATCAACCGCAAGCAGCGTACGAAGTACATGGCTGTGTGCTCACCAGCGTCCGTGGTGAAGGGGTGTACTGGAAGCCCAGGATGTCTTAGCCCCATCTGAAGGGCATATGGACTGAACAGTCAGTCACCGGTCTTCAGTGGGTAGTTATTTGACCCTCAGATCGTTCTGCTGCCTTGTGGGTTTGACCATTTGGTCAAAGGCTCGGAGTTGGGTCCCCTCAGTCAACTCTACTTCGGTTTGGGCGACTGGGTAGTAGCAAGTCGCCAGAGGATTCATGGATCCCGAGGGATGGCAGGTGTTGTAGAAATGAGGCATAGAAGAAATAGCATGTATTATGAACTTTACTTTCTCCTTTTTCGCTCCATGTTTTCATTTGTCGCCATGATTCCGATGGCACACTGTTTGCATCCAGATCCTATGCATAAACGATGAACAAAGCATAAAGCTTTACAACCACAAGTTGGCTTTTGGGAACCATTTGATCACTGGCTAGCAAGCATGTGCAAACAGCACAGACCAATTATGAATTGTGATCTCTCTCGCATTTAACGGATTCACCCATACGGTCATCATCGTTCCGCGTTAAACAGCAAGGCAAGCCTCACTGACCGCTGCCTTTCCCCAGAGTTACACGTTTCTATAAAAAGAACGAATATCCAAGGCGAACAGGGAGTGGACCTACACAGGCGGCAAAAGATAAGGTGCTGCTGCAGCCAACACACGAAACAGTCTAACTGTACAAACGAACGTGTTTTCAATCATTCTGATTCGA
>LUCM01010354.1:57037-97926 GCA_008360955.1 Fasciolopsis buskii | reverse complement strand
TTCGCTGTACATTTTCTCATCCCACGTTGCCACGTCATCTGTTGGCCTCCACATGGCTTCTTCCATTCCTTAGGAGGAACACAAAATAGGGCACGATATGGTAGACGAGTGTTCGTCATACGCAACACATGACCCAACCAGCGTAGTCTACTGAGTTTCATACGCTGAAACAAGCTATTCTCAGAAGTGGCACCCAATACCAGATTCCTGACCTCAATAATACTCACCCGGTCACTCCATACAATCTTAGCCATACTACGTAAACATCGATGGTCGAAAACCTCCAACCGACGAACATCGCCCACACGGATACTCCACGTCTCGCAACCGTACAACAGAACTGAGTGCACTGCGGCACAGTACACATGACCTTTCAACTTCAGTGAAATATCAGGTCGACGCCACAAGTGCTTCAGTCCAAAGTAAGCTGCTCGAGCCTTGGATATATGCATACTTACCTCCACCCTCGAGCTACCGTTGTAGGACATGCAGCTACCAAGGTAGGTGAAACGGTCCACATTCGTTAGTTCCTCTCCATTCAGTATCAAGTTCGGCGCTGCTGTCGTCCAGTCTTGTAACAGTACTTTGCACTTTGAAGGTCCAAAGCACATGCCAAACCAAGCAACCGATCTCGACAGTTAATCTAGTGCCCGTTGTGCTTGTTCCGCAGACTCGAACAGGCATACGACGTCGTCTCCGTAATCTAGGTCACATAGCTTTCCACCATTTCCCAGTTCGACTCCTACATCCCGGAGACCTCCTAAAACATCTTCCATCACCTCGTCCATGATGAAGTTGAACAAGAATGGAGAGATGGGACACCCTTGTCGAACGCCAATTCGCTAGTCGTTTCGAATGAACGTGACAGTTCACCGACCATAGGTGTGCGAGTACAATGCTCGCAACAGGTTCACGAACTTCGTTGGCATACCCTTCCGGTGGAGAGCACTGAGTAGTGCCTGTCGATCCACGGAGTCAAAAGCACCTTTCAAGTCGAGGAAGACTACGATCGTAGAGCGCGGGTGCGTGTGGCGCGTTTCAAGTATCTGTCGAAGAGTGAATATTTGGTCGATGCAACCTCGACCTGGCCGAAATCCGGCCTGTTGTTCGCCGATATTACTCTCGCGAATCGGCATCAAACGGCGCAGCATTATCGAAGCTAACACCTTAGTAACTATCGGAATTAAACTAATCCCACGATGATTGCTGCAGTCACTCCATGTACCCTTCTTGATGATGCGTATGATCACTGACTCACCCCACGATAGCGAGATATGCTCCTCGTTCCAAATATCACGAAGCACGGAGGTAAGTGATTTCATCAGCACTTCTCCATCCAATTTGAAGAGAACTGGGGAAGGTAGTCGGGACCGGCAGCTTTTCCCCTATTCAGAAGCCGAATATTCGACTGCACTTTCACTTCCGTTGGAGGATCAAGTGACATCTCCCAAGGATTTGCAGCTCCAGGCGTCGGACTAAATACGATAGCGTATGGCCAGTTAAACTGATCCTTGAAATGTTCTGCCCAACGGTCCAGTCTTTCCTGTCTACCA
Organism: Fasciolopsis buskii; assembly: GCA_008360955.1. NCBI lineage: Eukaryota > Metazoa > Platyhelminthes > Trematoda > Plagiorchiida > Fasciolidae > Fasciolopsis > Fasciolopsis buskii. The sequence goes on along the minus strand of LUCM01010354.1, from coordinate 96,373 downwards.
TGGACGAGCTCTCCATTCTTATCGCACACGACTTCACTAACCGAAGTTCGCCGCCCACCGCTGTCGCGTATAAGCTTAAACAGTCTTTCACTGTTGCCTGAAGCGGACGCCACTTCCATCTCTTCGGCTACCTTAACCCACCAGTTTTCGCGGTCATTCCTAAGGCTTATGGTCAACTGACGTTGCAACTGCCGACGCATCTTATTTATTTCCTTACAGTTAGGCAGCTCGCGTTTTTGCTCCATTAGAATTAACGACGCTTGAGAGGTCCAGTGTTTTTGGTGAACACTGAATCTGAGACCGCAGGCGAAATCTGCTGCCAAATGCATAGCCTGCTTAAGTCGATCCCACTGATCGTCTACATTGCTGCTCGTCGAATTTCTTAGTCCCTCGGATAGTTTCTGTTCGTAGCTGTTGCGAACAGTCGAATCAGACAAACGTTCGACAGCCAATCGGATTTGTGGCCTGCGTCAATGGCCATTCAGCTGCAGCAAAAATCGCATTAAAACTAACGCATGGTCCGACTCAAAGTACGTGGTCCAGTATGATCTACAGTTCTGGACAGAACTGCGCCAACGGTAGCTAACTGCGATATGGTTAATCTGACTCAGTGCCTGTCGCGTTAGAACGCCATGTCGCTGTGCGACGCGAACTGTGTCTGAAATTCGTACTAGATATGAATAGGTAATTGTCTGCACAGAATTGGAGAAGTCTTTCTCCGTTGTCTGTTCGCTATGCAGGCAAGGCGCATCGCCTGCCTTAACAGGACTCCGATGCACTCAGTTTTCCAACTTGAGCATTAAAGTCACCTGCTACCACTACAATGTCAGAGCGTTCGCTCTTCCGAACAAGAGTGACGAGGTTATCGTAAAATTCGTCTTTCTCCATATCAGTGCTGCAGTCTGTTGCAGCGTATGCCGAGGTAACAAATAAACTACGCTTAACACTACTATCCTTTCGGACGCCGACTGATCCCTGAAGTCTCATGGCACACAAGCGACTGTTGACTGGGATCCAATCTAAAAGGACTGCTTCGTCCTTCTCACTCAAGACTATTCCTACACCACGTTGACCCACAGCTTGAGCTCCATCGTCTCCTGAAGTGCGAAGAAATTATCTTGACGGAACATTTGGTGCAGTTAGTTGAATTACTCTACTCGAATCCTGAATTCATGTTTCACTCACGCAGCAGACATCAATCGAAAGTGAGTCCACTGTCAGACTCAAACACGCCTGTTGACCAGCCTGCATTAAAGTGTGCACATTGAAGGAACCGAGATTCAGAGGCTGACGAGGCTTGAGGACATGTGAGCTAACCGACTGAAAACCACCTACTACACTGTTTGACAATAAACCGTTGCGAGTATCGGGTGTGTTATCAATGGAGATACTAAGGGTAGGCAGAGGGGGCAAAGAGATTGGGTTGGAGACAGAAGAGACAGGTTGAATAAAAGAGAGGGAACTCTGAGCAGTAGCATACTTATCACTACCCACCCCACCTACGCTCGATGCAATGGGCAGCGCGGTCCTGATTATCCCGCGCAACGACCGATGCAGTATGGAATTATTTGTAGGCGTGTAACTCATGGGGAATAATGGACGGGTACTGCTAGGGAGTCCAGCCGCTAAGCAGAAGAACGATTAGGGTTCTCAACCAAAGCCTTTGGTTCTGACAAGAACCTGACCGCAAGGCAGCGGGGTACAGCTGAGCGGGCGCCCATCTACTTGGATCAATTAGTCTTCCACTCGTTTTTCCGACTGAGCTGCTAACTCAGATCAACCCCCGACTTGGAGGACCAGGACCAGACTACTTCGTCAAGCCTCTACCCATTGACCTCCAGGCATGATTGGATCTTCGGCTTGAGATAAGCCATCCTGTATAGCTCGTTGGATCATGGAGGCACGCAAGCTGTCACACCACGTCAAGGTGTAGTCTCGTTGTGCTTTGTTCATTATGGGAACTAACTAGCACAACGCACCAGAAGCCTACACTCTGCAAAAGCTTGTCTGTGAAACCAAATGACTGCTGTGGGAATCATGCCGACAACTAAGTAAATTGCGGATTATTTGGGAATACTGTGAAGCAGCAAGTTGCTCGTTGAAATGGGTTTTATGAACATGCGTGCTCAAGGCCTGGCTAGGTTTGTTTATTGGTGGCACATCCACGATCGTGGGCGGTATGACGTGGAAAGACGAAACCATGTAAACAGTAAAACAACATTAAGAAACAAACTGTACCAAGACAGGGCATTCAATCAGCTGTTCCATCCAGTCGGCTGGTAGCCGATCAAAGAGTGCCTGCCGCATGAAGCCACTCGCTCACCAGAACGTAGCATCAAACGGAGCAGTCTGATCGAGGGAGCCGGCTGTTGGAAATCTGTTTCCCACAGAGTTTGGGCTGTACTCGACATTTCGCACAAGCTATCGGTTTAAACCAAAAGATCATCTAGTCCCGAAGTAGCTAAATTTTCGCTTTCGATTCTGCCGGACGTTTTCAAATTCGTCAGACTGTCTGATCCGAACCAGTTTGATGCAGTTCGAAATTCGATATTCCGTATGACACCGAAAACTTCCAATTTTCTTTCGGTTTTGCATCATGTATTTCTTGCTCATGTGACTGGCACTGGTGATGATTATTCCATTCCAGAGTTTGTGTTTTGGTAATGTCACTACCAAGTTGGTAACTGCCTGGTTGAGTACATGATAGCATTTACTTGGTGTATGTTGCTTAAATATCTCTGATTACCGGTCAGTTTAGTTGGCCTCTCCAGGATCAAACGGTCTCACCTTTCACCTTCCACGGCAGCCTAAAAATTCCTACTAATAAAGCTCGCTTTCTTTAACCATATGTGTTCCCCTCTGTGTGTGTCTCTGCTTGTCTGTGTGCGTATGTGGTAGTTATTGCTTGCAGCGGAATCGATCGTTCCGTGAAAATTGTCGAACCGGATCCGAGCATTTTCGAGACGAGTATGGAGAAAGATGAAACGTTCGTGGACATCATCAAAGAACACGCGATCAAAGCTTCCACTGTAAGTAAATCAGTCCTTTTCTGTATCTTTACAGCCGATTGTTTTAGACTTCTACCAGAAATTTTTCCTTCATTTCATGAAATGGAAACACCTACTTGGTGGTGGCTGCGCCACTCCTTAAAAGACAGTACAGCATCACTGATCACTTCCCTCCTTGTCCATTTTTTTGTCATCCGGATACTAGTTTTTGAGTACTTTTATGACTATCTATCTGATTAGCTCTGTTTGACACCAAGCGCGCCAAACTTCTGGACATTTTTGAGGCAAGTAGGTATTCCCGGCAAGGAATGCAGTCAAGGTCTTCCACTGACTACACATGCCTACTGTTGCCTACACCAGTGGGATAATTTTCAGAGCTCACTGTAATACTTTACGTTGTGAACTGTCTGGGCTCAGTGTCTTTTCCAAGATCGGTTTGCAACCCCAAGTTGGAAACGGCGTAGCCCGCACAGCGAGGCGAGGATTCTTCTCCGCCTTGTCCAAAGACTAAGATTTTTCGCATCATGCTAATCCACACTTCTTTCCCACTTAAATATTTGGAGAATGGACCCACTACGATGCTTTTTGAATTCATCTTGTCATACTACCACGAATGGGGATTGTTTGTGCAGAGTTAGCGATAAACAGAATAACACTTTGAAGTAATGGGATGATAGGACTGCCCAGCGGGAACGCGGTGGACGAAATTAGATCGATCCCCTATCGACAAATAATATTGTGACTTTCGGCGTCAACCCTTCTTGTGCCCAATTGAGTAAATAGTTGCAACCATCGTAGAATTGCCTTCTTTGTTTGACTCGTTCTTTCCCCTAACCAGATCTGTGATATTAATACAAACCACATGCGTGCATCCCTGCGTTCCGGATCGTTTATTTTGGAACGTCTTGCTCGTATTCGGACCGGTCAGGGTAAGTTTTTTGTCCTCCCTCATCTCATTTGTCTCCTGGAGCTGACATGGTTACTCTTCTTTGACAAGCTCATAAAACGATCACAATTGTGATTTGATGGTAGTTTTCCTTCAGCTGGCCTAGGAAACTCTTGCAAACAAGAGCGGAGCGTCGCTTCAATTGAAATCGCGATATATATATATATATGCATATATATATATATATTATTGCGATGATGATGGTATGAATAGATCAAAAGTTCATTTGGGAAACATATGTGGTCGTGGTGTCCAGACGCGAAGGTGAATCGATAGAATAGTGCTGGGTAGGGATATCTGGTGATTGGCGGTTATCTTGAAGCGAGTAATATGTATTATATTTTTCTTCGCAAATATGTTCACAGGCCATGTGCCGTCGGATCTGGTAAAGGAGAAAAGAAATCAGGAAGGAAGAGGAAAGAACCGGGGACGTTGTGTAGAGTTCACCACGATTACAATAGCTTCCCCACTCCCCACCCTCCCCCACCTTCACGTCATCGGTTGCCCATGGGTATCCATGATTCGCGTGATTCTGTTAAGGCTTTTTTCATTCATCTGCATAAAACTGACTAAATGTATGTGTATGTATGTTGGTTTGAAAATTTGTGTTGATCGTAGCTCAGGTTGTTGGTTTTCATTCAGCTTGGTGTTTAGATTGCACTGACGATGTCACCTAGACTGGTGATGAGGTGTTTGCGATCTAAACGCCAAGCTCAGTCATCAGAACCCCATGGAGATATATGTACATGTTAAAAATACAGATTAGCGGTTTGGGAAGGGTTACCGATGAACCCGGTAAGCGTGGAAGGAGGGAGAATAAAAGGCTTGATTTCATCCCGTGAGTACTTGAAGTATTTGAGCTGTTGACTTTTCAGGAGTCACCGACATGCGTGTATTTACCCATCGATAATCGTGGTTTCACAGGGACGTTTACTGAAAACAATCCTCCCAGCATGCAAAATTAAGGTCTAAGCAATTAGTGCACCCGCTCGTAGTTATGTTAGATTATTCGTCAGTCTGACTACCGAAAGGTACAAAAATAGCCCGATGTGAGATATCTCAATAAATGAACTTTCAGTTCTATTGGGAAATATTATATTATGCTAAAATAGTGAAATATACCATACGCAGTGGAAATTGAATTTTGCGCACAGCACGACAAATCAGGCGATGTATGTAGGAGGGATAAAAAAAAGGATTGAGAGCGTTCGTGCAAAATGCATCAATATGTAAACCTTGAAACGGAAAGTGCAGGAGCTTATTCTGATCATGTGCCTTCCCACCATCGAATTCTGAACTCACACATTCAAGAAGGATCAGTAGAGGTCACACACAAATTTACTTTGTCACACGGTTCTTGGCAATTAAGGTATTGAATATTTGTATTTTGGACAAATCTAAATATAGATCATGTGCCGTCGGAAACACGGTGAGGGACGAAAGTCATGGGCGATAAAGGAGAAAAAGAAACATTGTACAGAGTTCACCACTTGTGATAGGTCCTCCACGTCATCGGCTATCCATCAGAGTCCATGTTTTCTCTGTGGGTTTGGTGCTACTCGGTTGCCCAAACCGAACTAGAGAGTTGACTTAGGGGACCCTACCCCAAGCCTTTTACCAACTGGTCTAACATAAAGCAACAGAACATCTCGCAACCCACTGAGGACCGGTGGCTGATCGTTCAGTTCATCCGTCCTTCGGATGGGGTTAGAAATTCTGAGTGGTCCCTCTGCTACACATGCCGGTAAACATAGATGTATGCTTTTCACGCCGTCCGCGATATTTATGAAACCATGTTTTAAGCATTTACCTTGACCTGATTGTCAAAAACCAATCGACCCAGTGGAAGACGCCGGGAATTCACCTTCGTCCTTCCGTTTTTGTGAAACTACCCCCCGCCCCGAGAAGGCAGGGCTTCCTCAGTAGGGGCTGTTGGAGTCGCGCGGCGACTTGAAGCTGTTTCGAGAGGCGTTCAGGGCAGATAGTTATCTCGGAGCCTGAGACACCCATCCTCGATTATGCTGAGGGATTTGGAGCGGTTAATGCGAACTGACATTGCCCTAGTTTGTTTATTCCCACCGAAGATAAAGCAGTTGCACGCGGTTTCTGTGGTTCATGATGGTGAGTAGTTTTTCCATTTGAAAGCTCGCCTAGGTTGTGCTGTTTGCCCTGGCTACAGTTTAATTGACAGTTCCCTCGTATATGTGGTTCGCGTTTAGCAGTTCTGTTGATAACCTCTGATCCGCGCTCATGTTCACTTTATCTTTATCGTTATTAACGCCGTTCTGAATTGCCTCTAGCTATTCGGAGTATTCTTCGTCGTTTGGGCGTAGTCAACAGAATCTCAGAGAACAGAAATTCCGGCCAGAATGACCACGAGGCAGTGAATGACAGCAACAACAACAACAACAACAACAACAACAACAACAACAACGATGATGATGATGAAACTGACGACGACGAAGAAGACAATGGCGACGACAACCACGGTGATGCGAATGGGGATGATAGTGATAACTTAGATAACACAGAATGATACTTTGTCTTTAACAGCCCGGTCGCCACCTAGTTCATCTGCTGACCAACCCTCAGCCATTCATTTGGCCACATCAGTCTTACCGGTACACCATCTTGGACCGTCAGGCAATACATCGGTTTTTCAGAATCAAGTCCACCTGACAAGTTTTTCTCGTGCTTACTCGCATGAATTGTTTATTCTCCGTGGTACTAATGTGCTTTCTCCTTTCCTTGATCAGCAGAGCTTTCACCAGTGCAAGCACGATTTACTAGTCCTCTCTCAAGCTATCTTTGCTTGCACACACACACACACACACACACACACACATACTAAATGCCAGTTATGATCAGTTCCCTTCGCATTTTCGACTTGCATTGTCGTTCCAGTGCTAACTTCGTTACATTGTATTCGATTAACTCTACCCAACCTGTGCCGCTCTCATCCTCGATTTCTCCTGTATTTCTCTCTCTCACCTGTTGCCTTTTATTATTTGAAATTTGATGTGATGAACACCAGAGCTCGATTTTCCGTCTCCGAGCAAGTGACCGCTGCGAATAGAACGCAACCCCGCTAGACGAAGTCAAATTGTACACCCGAAATACTGCAGGGGAAAACTTCACAATCCGAAAATAATAACATCAAATCCCTCCTATCTTTATCACCTCAGTCCGTAAACCAGGGAGACTGGGGTGCCGTTCACAGTGGGCTAAGAGCTTCCGTGCTATGGTGTAACTTTAAATTAATAGCGCAGAATTCTCTCTGCATTGGCGAGAGGTGGCTTGCACACACACATCATCCGATCATTCTTACGTTTGGGACCTAGTAGGATTCAGTTTTGCTCTTGTTAGAGCTCATCAGTAGAACATATCCACCTCCGCATTCACAGTTTGAAACTGGGACTTTCAACTGACCCACATGAGTGTTGCCATTGCACTATCCAGCTTCCTTCTAGGGATGATCAGAAGTACCGAGTTAACTGTTTCCATGTGTCGTTCTCATTGTAAGCCATTGGTAGTCAATAGCTATAACAAGAGCGAAATTCGAGACCGATGCTTCGCAAGTACAAGACTGGCCGGGTGATCTGAGGTTTGTGCGTGAACGTTGTAACCCAAAAGGGCAGTCAGACATGGGAGGTACCATCAGTCGCACACACACTCATAAGTAATTCTAGGATATGTATAGAGTATGTATTCAACATAATTGATAGACGAAAAATGGCCGTTATGTCTCCTTAGAACTTGGAATGCTAGAACAGAAAGTACGTGAAATTTCGGACGCTAGTTGTACTGTAAAGTTGTTGCTGCTGATCAGTGCGCTGGTTAGTCTCTTATGATTTTCGTTTGTTGCACTTCCCGCAACACAAATCAGAAATGAATAGATAGTCCGTCTGAACCGTTTGCGGGGAACGCACCATAAATTCGGATCGGAGCTAGTGTTCTTATCAACATGTCATATTAGACTAATGGATTACCTCTGACAGTGTCGGCTTCCGAGTTGGCTTTTTCTAAAGATCCTGTATATACATTACTGCAATTTTCGTAGAAAGACAAAATCCGCATTCAAGTAAAGACTGGCTGACTGTCTTGTATTGTTCAGCAATTCTGAATCAGCTCGGTCTAGGGTGTAGAAAACTGTTCGACATTTTGTGAAACAAGTGAAATGTCATTCGATTGGTTAGGATGGCAAGACCAAAATGTCCGTTGTGCTTGTGTGCCCACGAAACTTGACATCGAACAAGTGTGTGTGTGTGTGTGTGTGTGTGTGTGTGTGTGTGTGCAAGTGAGCGTAGCCCCTAAATCGCGCTTCGAATGGCCCGTCGTGCACGATGTAGAACGGCCCGAGTGTAGGTGTTCACGGACAATGGACTGACTGAACCGTCCTGGCTGATTTGAATGAGCATATCCACCGGATCTGACCAACCACAGTGATTCTTCGCTTCCAAGCTCAACGCATAGGCAGCTCCATTCTCAAGGCCAGTCAGAGCGAATTCGGTCGCTTTCGGTGGAATCCAGTAGGTGACCGGGCCACGCATCAAGTGGATCAAAAGTAAGTCGTATTGTTCCAACATTTGCTTTGAATCTGCTTCAAGCCATTTCAGTCTAAGGCTGTTCGATGTGCCCGAGACGGCCAGTTGAGTCGGACGGGTTGGTTTTTCTGGGAAAGAAATCGAGTTAGTGTTAAACGAGGATCGTCCCATGCATGGTTATGTTTGGGCAATAGACTACAGAGTTTTGGGTATAATGGTTGAAGTTGATATCAGACGATAGTCCGTTGTCTAGCTTTGATATCTCAACTGAACTAATGATGCTAATCTATCCGTTTTGCCGTGAAAAAACGTGCATAGACAACCGGCAGTTTAACCATTGGCGTCTCCGCCTCATCAGCCGGTTCAGAATAAATTATGCAACAATGAGATAAAAATATTAGACTATTGATAGACAAAGAAGGGTCTTTGTTCAAAGCAGATTATGTGAGGATAGCTCTTAGACCCATCTTGGCTAATTTGTCTGTAACAGGTGAGTCTTCAAGATTCCACTTGACTGAAAGTATTAGCCACCCACACATCAAAATGATTTGGCGCTGGTCAGAGGACAAGCACATCCATGTTCTGGACTCGACGGCTCTATTAATGGTTCCGGTTGAAGAAAAAACATGGTCTGGACGCTACATGGATTTCACAAACTTTTTCTCCTCAGAATCTATGACCGAGGAGCTCGTTCGAACGCAAACAAGGCACGCTGAATGATGAACTTGATGACAAGTCAACCTAGATTTGACGATTGCCCAACTAAGTTTATTCAATGACAGCCATCTGAAAAGCCACAAAGCGCGGAGAAACTGGAAGTTCTCTTACAGTTGGCTTTTAAAGGTGATGACATCAACCGACCAGTTGGAGTTGATTCTGTATCGTTCAGTGAACTGTCAGTCACATTCGTCCTTCGTGTTTTTTATTGATTGTTGGATTTACTCGCGCACACCAAATAACTGCATTTTCCGTTTAGGTGACGAAACGCACTCGAAGAGTCTGCTGTCAAGACGCTTTTCACCAACTCACAAATGTGATCTCCGGTCCACGTTTTTGCTCGTGACACCATTCTTATTCGAGTGTACAATACACTTGTATAGTTCAGCCCTAGGTTTTTCATTGCGTACAAGTTAACAGGATACAAAAGTTAGCAAATCCTTGGATCCTGTCATCAAAGGCACCTGGCCAAGGCATACTATTTACGGCCACATGGATATCAACACTGCCCCCTGTCCTTCTGTGTCAAACCGAACTGTCCACCGATTCGCGGGTGAACGTTCAGTCGTCTGCATAGACAAAACATAGAGTTGGGGCGCCAAGTATGCGAGGATACTGCGGTTCGACTAGAAGTAAAACTGAACAGTCATTTGAAATTGATGGTATATTCTCAACCGGAAAACAATCAAGTCATCGATTACATAACAATTCACTAATCCACTACATTATGTGACTTAAAACTACTAGTTTAATGTCACATTCATCACACAGATATGATGATATCTCAGCGACTTCTCCGGAACTTTACAAACTGCATGAAAAGGTCATTGATTTGGTCCTGCCCTAATGCTTGAAGTGTTTTCCCTTCCCTCCATATCCCTATTAGTATCCTTCCTTTAGTGCACTTTCCACGTTACCCTAGTTCTCATTTGTTGTTTACGTGACAGCAATATGCACTCGTAAAAATGCAGCAAATCAATATTTTTGAATTCCTCATTCACACTTGTAGCGAGAAAGTGATGTTTCCGGGGGGTTTTATCTAATCACTTCAGCTCAGTTTTACAAACATTAACCTTGCTCTGGTTTTGGTTGCTGCCTCGTAGCACCATCTACTTGCAGGGGAGAAGAAACGAGGAATAGTTAATGATCGAGTCGAATAACTGTATAGTATACAGAAGATTCCGGACGCAAGAACACCACTGATTGATATCACCCATTGTCTCTAATCGTCACTTTGCGGGGTTCTGGACATCTCAGCTTGGCAATCTAATTGGCTCCACACGAGCCACTTCGCTGGGTAAGGTTTTCGTACTTTTTGCGAAATTATCAACTGACCATCTCCGACCCTCTTTCAACCATTCCCTGCCTCAGAGAACAGCATACAATGAGGCAGTCGCTCTGCGAGCACGCGCAAAGCATGTCCCACCCAACTTATTCAACTCTGATTCAATGCCTGCTTTAAGGACAGATCCCTGGGACCTAGCACTTTACACCTAACCTCTAAATTGGTCAAAAAATTCTCCCACCAAATTTTATCGATACTGCGAAGATGACAGTGTTCAAACACCGTCGCTGTTTTGATCAACTAATGAACTTCCTAACAGGGATGAAACAGTTGTGCAGTGCTTTTGTGGTTTCTTAATGATGAGTTGAGCGATGATATCACATGGTGAATTACTTGATGAAAACTTTCAGTTCGTTAGACCACTAACTCTATAGAAATGTGCTCGAAGTCTTAGTTGCTACCTCTCAGCATCGAGTGATGATGAAATAAAAGCTTTAAGCTTCGGGAGTCAGAACGTCAGGGAAACAGAATTTCAAACGCAAGCATGGAATGGATGCATGGTGCCTCCAACGCTCAGTGACCAGTGGTCCGGTCGCATACCGATTTGAGCCCAAACCTTAGTTTGTTGTTCATCTTGCTTTTGCCAATCAGTTTGCAAGCGCATACGTAATCCGAGCTCAAAGGTGAAAGTCGAAAGCTAAGTGAACTGCAGCAGTTAGCACGTTTGTATGTGTATTTTTGAATTGTTGATCTCGGTACACTATCTTCCGCCTGCATTTTAGTCAGAGTATACGTACCCCGACGTAAATCGAATGAGTCGCTGAGTATATCGGCATATGACTGCATTGGAGCTCTATTCAAACACTTATATCCTCCTCTCCATGCAGTCTTGGGCTCGTTTGATAGTAACCATCTTGACGTGTGTGAAAACTACTTCCACGTGAATACCGATTTCGTTACAATGCTCCTGTGTTCGAAAGAGCAGAATTGTACCCCGGTCAGCTTAGCACAAACCTAGTGAATTCCATCAATTCCTATCAACCAACAACAATACCAGTAGTAAAAACTAAACCCTGACTTGACATCTTGGAATTTCAAACAATGAGTCCTCTAATGCTGATTCCACTAATAGTGATCGGATTAGTCAGGACGAAAACTGACAATTCATGTTTCTGTTTGAGAGGCGCACTCAATCCAAAGAAGTTACAATACTTACCGCTTGGCTCCAGGGTAAATTGGATTTCCGACGACCAGGTAGACCAACCGCAACGATTTTCCGATCTCATTTTCAGTCGATATTTGTGACATCTTTTAATGTTTGAGAGGTCGAGTTTAGACGTATCACCTTCCCGATATTCGGTATGAGATACGCCACTCGAGATATCGGTAATGGCGATTTCGTGTCCCTGTGTGGCTTCCGCTGATTGACTATCCCATTGAAGGAAAGCTTGTCCGTCGAGTTCTTTAATTGTCAAATTGGACGGCTTTTTTGGAACCTCTGACAAGTGAATAGAAAATAGTTATGGTCACTTGAAATATTAACATATCGCAGTCAGGCAGCTTTAAAATTATGGCTTTGCAGAGTTTGGTTTAAGCGACCTTTTGAGTAGAATATAGACTACTGGTGGTGCATTTTGATTTCGGAAATACAACAAAATCAGGCCGCAAATTTTTCCGTCTCACTTGATAACTTCCTGCCCTTATAAGATATCTGTTCCATCGAGGGCAGAATAAAAAGCCCAACCTACTTTCACATGAATTTTCTCAAGAAAAATGTCCGATTTACCGAAGGAATACACAGCACAAAAACAACGTTCCCCGCCTAATCCCTAAACCTGTAGTCTCAACGGGATATTTTAGACTTATGACGGTCGGTATGCTCAAAACCAGTTCTGTTTCTTTTTTTCCTCCATCTTGTTACCTCATGTAATATTGATACACTGTTTTAGAGACGGGAGTGGTGGCCCATTAGAGGCCGCCACATAGAGAACGAGGATTCTAACCTGCGATATTCTGATCGATCTTTCACGTTATTGATCATTTGATCACTGCCGACCAGTTGATAATCAGATTGACAAAATGATGGTCAATGTTTACGCCCAAATACTCTTCGGGGTCTAAGGTAGTCCTTCTTAAATTACGTCTTGGAGAGTTCGTGTTTAGTAGGTGAACCTTTTCCAAAGTAACTGAAATCTCAAAAACGGCATTCTAATATATATGGCCATTGAAATGTCCCTGATTATAACAACCGTTACATTTGATCCCAGCTTTCCTGGAATTAATCACTCCTTTAAACCATCCTGCTTCACTCGCACAAACCACAAAGGTAGTAAATGGGATTTATTAGTCGCCTCTAACTTAAATTCCGTCGGGAACAGTTGTAATGGAAAACCACAGCTTTGTCACGACACCTGTCTTTTTAATTTGTGCCCAGCTGATACCCAAAAATAAACTAGATCGATCACTTGCGCCTTGGTAAAGTCACGTGGCTCGCTCGAGAGTATGCCAGGAATCCTATGAGATTCCAAATTCGAATATCAAGACTGAAAGTGAAATGTAACGCGTGCGAATCGATACACGTTGCACGCCACCTCGTGCTGCCTCCACTTGTCTGAAATTACTCCATCGTGGTACTGTGGCTACTGAAGTCTGATTGACTAATGAAATGCCTGTGGTTTCGCCATTTCCAAGGTCCCTTTGCGAACGAACCCCAAATTAACATCTCGTTCTTGTTTTTAGATGTCAGTGCGGATTCGATATTTGTCTTGGATTTTACACTGGCGCTACATACGATCACTGACCAGATTTACAGTTTGCTACCCGGAGTTGGTTGCCACTTTGACAACAATAATGCAGCGAACCGTTGGTCTACCGACTTGAGCACGGACATTGAAGTTATACGAAATGGTTTGTGCTGCTTCGCTAACGGAGAAGTCAGCACTGAAAATCTATTTCACCCGTGTAGAGTCGCTTTATTGTTCTTCTTCGGTATTTCGTGGGAGTGGCATGTCCACTAGGTTTTGATCGGGGCTTATTTCTGGGACGTGTGACTGAGTAGGATAGAAAGAGAGAGAGTAACACTAACTTGGGAACTAATCACGCTAATTCGGAGCACGACTTTGCGTCTATTCAGCATGAAATGACTCTTTTTGTCGTATTCTCCCGTTTTAATTGCCCCTTATTATAGTATAAGCAGAAGCGGAAAAAACTTAATTGAAAGTAATTCCCAACTCAGCCGGACTTTTTGATTTTTTTTCATAACCCCTTCCAATGACATGTTTTTGGGTCTCGATAATTTACCCGTTGCGGTGATTTTTCAGTGATTATCCAAGGCCACGGACACACGATTGCTGTACACTCCAGCCTAGATATCTCTGGGGCTATACGGTTCGATTCGCAACCGTTCGTCCCGGTTTAGCCGCCAGCGATATGCAGACTTCTAGTGATATCTACAAAGAAACTAACAATTGAGCAACAAGTAGGGGTGATGGGTGATGAATCATCAAATCTATTATCACCACAACTGCAACGGCGTCACGTTGGTTGTTCCAGCTAATCAGCTGAACGAAAAACTCGCATGATGAGGCCAGTTACTAACGATGGACCGAATTAGCCAACGGACTGATCGATCACTGAGTGCTGACGGGATAAAACCAATACAAGTGTTTTGCTTTTGACTAATAAACCAAAATTGTTACCCGCTGGACTTGGTCTTTTTTCACTAGATCTTGTGGGAGCTGGTGGTAAAGAACCTGAGATTGGACGCATCAGCGCTGGATTGGTCGGTATCGGGGAAGACGTCTTTCTGTTTATTCGCGTTTTACAACACAGTGCTTGTGTGGATTTCTGTTGACAAGTTGGATTTGGACGCTGCATGATGAAACCATTTCAGTTTCATAGTTTCCAAATATGATGGTCAATGGTAACATATCATGATCGTAATAATAGTAGTTGTAATAATAATGATAATGATATCACTAATATGCCATTTACTTGTGGAGAATGCGTAAGCCACGACCCGAGCAGCATTAGATGCCCCGACGCCATTCGTTGCCCACAAGCTGATTTCGTATTTCACACATGGTTGGATATCTTCGGTGAGAGAAACACTCCCGCTGGTTCCGGGTAAAGAATTCATTGAGACGGTTCCATTGGGTGTAGTGTAATTCACATGGAACTCATCTACTCTCTCTGAAGGTTCTCCTCTTTCGAATTCAACGGTGATTTTTCTCAATCCGGGTACTGTGCCACGGATAACCGGTGTCTCAGGTTCTAGGATGTGAGGATGAAAAAGAAAATTCACTTGCTCATTTGCGTGGACAAACTGACAGGTTTTCAATGGTTATGAAATCAAGCCTATGTATTCACCCTGGAAAGTTTAGAAAGTACAGAGATAAGACCAAAACTATCGAAAAATCAAGTGAATTTTGCTGTAGTTTTGATGGACTTCAGCATAAACATGTTTCCTTTTGAATACTTCAGTGTTTTGGTCCGTTTTCGTGCCCACAACAATTCGGAAACGAAAAAGTTGTTACAGATGTTTATTCTCGGTAGGACGTGTACCTTTTAATCTGTCCGCTATTTTATTTCGATGAGCTTTCCGAGTGTTTCTCCCCGGAAGTCATTCTTTTCTGTTTGGTTAATTACAATAGGTTTGAGTCAAATCTGGAGATCACTTCTTCCCGACCTGTCTCACAGTATATACACATACTATATCCCACTGTACATAGGACGTACTTAGTTTGTCTGTAAGTCCTTACCGCTCGTCCCGGTGTTCTCAGTCCAGCTACTAAGACGTATCTATTCGTTTCACGCACACCCCGTCTAATTCATTATCCAACAGCAGTTTTGTTGTACGATTACACGTCAAGCTTCCTCTGGTGTGTTCAGTTTACTCCTGCGAGCACTATGCTTCACTCCGATCTGTCGGGTACAACTAGCCACGAGGGCCATCGCGAACATCGTCTCAGAGGGCCTGAGACTCTTCCGTCCGTATTGCGCTCCGCAACGTCCAGTGTTGATACCTTATAAATCGTGTGCTGCATGACTTCCATTGTCCACTTCCTCTGCTTTACTTGCCTCCTGTTTGAGACAGTCTGCAGATATTATAGTTTTCATGGACTCCAAGGGATTAGGTAGCAACTGTGTAAATTATGCACAGTGAAACCCATCCAACCGAAATCAATATCTGCTGCATTTCACATCTCTCGGAAATTGTAAAATCTCGGACGTGGCACTTTGATTCGTCTCGGTCAATATCACGGGATTCGCATTTGCCTAATTTCAGACTGTGCCAGGCAAACCACGGTATATCCGGGCCCGATGGGAAAATTGGATTGGAATTGAAGAATTTAAGAAGGAATTTTGGACACTTTCTGATGTACTAATTTTGGTTGTTCGTAAAACTGAGAGGGAAGAAGAGAAAACGGATGAGCATGAGGACTATTGCGCAAGTAACAAAGCCTATACAGGTTCATTTAGTGAACGACTTACCAACGTAGGAATACAATCGTACAGATCCACGAGTTGTTCATATCTCGATATTGCCAGGTAGAAGCAAATAATTTTCCTGGGGCTCCGCAACCGGAGGCCCTAGCTGACCAAAACTTAGTTGGCGAGGTAGCCTGCGTAACTTTTCAGGGGACCAGTTCAGTTCATACGCCCTCCGGATAAAACCAACTCCCCTGATTGCCTTGTTCACCTTTCCGCCATATAGCCGGAGAGCAAAGTTGTGTATGCTTTGTAAGCCCCCCGTGGCTAGCTTGGAATTAGGAGTTCCCCAGTTGCCCTAGACTGAGTATCGTCTATCTTTCAACCCGGTAGGCAGCACGGGGCATCCCCCCCCGTTGCACCTCAGTGTAAACACATTCGTCACTAGAAGGCAACCGGTAGGGAAACATAGCAACGTAACAATTACTGCCAACCAGAATAATATGCCTACTTGGGGGGACATTAGCATGTTAGAAGTCAACTTAGGAAGTGCTAGATTTCTTCTTGGCTGTTGCGGAACCGGCAGCAACCTAGTTCCATTGTAGCTATGCACAAGAGAACAACAGATGGAGGCTACGATCAGCTGAACGAATTCCGGTAGAACTACATCGTTTACCGGCAAAAAATAACTCACAGTAAGGTGAACAAATAAATCGCAGGACGACAATCACACTGTTGCGGAGACTGCTCTAATCCATACAATTCAAAGGGGCCGAAATTGTTGTAAATGCTTATCTCCAGTAAAAAGGTGTATTTTTCAAGTTGCTTTTTATTTTATTGCGGTTCATTTAACCGCAGGTAAGCGTGCTTGGTCTGGTCAGCCATTGTGAACATGGTCTCCAGGTGCTTGAGATTGTGGTTTTCGTATATTTGTCCGGCGTCTAGTATCGATGTATTCTTTCTTATGTGCTTCCATAGTTGTCCCAATCCGACGATACAACATAAAATGACATCACCTGGCAGGATCCAAGTTTACATGACAGGCAGTTAAGTGAAGAGGTTGAACGAGACCGTAGGTTGTACGACTGACACAGAATCAGAAAAACAAGGGTGTTCTAAATGGTTCGAGTCCTTAATTAGATCTTATGATGATAAAATAAACTTCCTGTGAAGTGCTAATGTGAGCTTCCAGTAAGCGAATACGAATGGTCTGTTTCTGTAAAGCAACGGAGTGCGTTCCAACGCGTGCAGATGGTCTATGCCGCCCCTTTTGAGCTGGTCAAGTTGGACAACAGGTAGGATTTCCGAACAGTCTATCTTACAACGGAAGTGTTCGTGTTCCAGTATGAGCGCCGTGGATATGCACTGCTGGTGATTCTTTACAGGGATAAAACAACGACTCACGGTTTCTTAATGACGAATTGCGCGTCGATATCACATGGTGAGTTATTTCATGAAAGCACCATCTCCTGCTAGTGTCTACCAAGAAGCTTTGAGCCTTGTGAAAAAGGTGTTACCGTAGAGGCATAAAATGGTCACCAAATATTTATCTTTAAAATGGGAGTGGAAGACATGACAAGGCATCGGAAATGGAGAAAATGTCACGGCTGTTTTGAGATTCAAAGCATACACGCATGCTACTTCTGAGTAACCAAACACAAAGAATGGCAAAAAACTTTTATTGTGAATAGCCTAACGACGGTCGCGGCGAGGGTCGTAAGATGAGCGATATTATTATTAATGTCATCAGTCCAACTAGGAAGACCGTGATGACCTTCTTTCGATATCGATGTTTCATTTCTAGCATGCTCTCTTCACGTTTATATGCGTGGTTAAATCATACCACGCGCACTGATACTTTCTCTTGACGACCATGGTGCGAAAACATCCATCATCTCTTACCAAGTCACTTATGCGATTTGCAGGAAATGGTCACAGTCGATGGTACACGCTATTCATTGCGTTCCCCACATTGGATCGGTCAGAAACAAACTCTCTTTCCTTCATTATTCATGGTTTTCTGGAATGTAAATTCCCCACGTCTCATGGGTGCATGACTTGTAGCAGATACGAAATTCCGTCTGATTTAGCATTACATATATTTAAAAAACCATTCTGGATGGAAAATTGAGTACATTTTAGCTTTCATGGAATGGATAAAATGTAACATTTAGTTTTACAGCTACGTGAACCAAATACGCCCCCGAATTCGTTTATGCAACTGCTTACTGTTTTGCAATTCCCTTGTCAGTAAACGTCCGGGTTTTGTGGCACTCAACTATTCGGATTTGGGCTCATCAGATTTGTCTTCAAATATTGCCCTCAAAAATAATGAGAAAATGAAACAATAGAAACAATGCATTAGCTGCTTGTCCACAGAATCCCAGTGGTTAGTGAACGACCAGTCTGAGTCATTGCAAGATGTAGGCAAAGGTTCGAGTCCAGCTTGAAATGGGATATTCCGGGACAAGACCGTTTTTTCGCTTAATGAGACCAAGTAGCCAAGCTCAGTCGGTCATGTCCAATGCTTTCGTCGCACTCAGGCCACCCGGAGATCAGGCATCTATCTATGAGTGCTGATTGTTTTAAGCCAGAGCCCCTCGACGATTTAGATCAGTAGCGGATACGTGCAATTTTATTCCGCCAAGTTCGAAAAATTGGTGAGAACCTGTGCGATAGAGCATTGGCTACGGTGTTCAACTTATAGTCGTTTGTCCCAGGTCCGCATTCCAGTTCGGGCGTGATGAATAAGCACTGCTAACGAGGTTGAAACAGCAGCTGTACAGTATTTCCGTGGTTTCGCAATGATGAGTATTGCGTTGACATCATATGATGAATAGTTTCGTGAAACCATGCAGTCTCCTTTCATCAATACTGAACGAGATTCAACCCACCAATTCACTTTCTAACTGGGATGGATACTCCATCAACGTTCTTGACATCGGCATATATTCACAGGCTTCCCGTATGCTAGAAGTGGATTCACCAGCGACAGAATATGCGTTTGTTAATGCGTCATTTTCTGAGTGTATAATTATTTAAATCATGTACAACTACCTAATGTGGTCGATTTGGACTTCGGAAATGGAACCCTTGTCGGCAGGGGAATAAACCGTACACTGCTCTCACGAGTGGAGAGGAGAACTCACTTGAGATGGCTTCCAGGCGTATCGCTTCCGACTCGTTCGACGCACCACAAGAATTCTCCGTAGTCATGGTCAAATTGTAGCTATGATCCAATCGCAATGAGGTTAAAATTGCTTTTGTTTGATCGTACATTGCCGGCTGATGCACCAATTCACCGTTGTCGTCATGACCCAGAATGTTTATCTTCGAAATAGGCACATCTGTCTGTGGTAAAGTCCACGATAGTTCATAACTTGCCCCGTGCTCCTTAAGTTTCAAATCACTCGTCGTTGGTGGAATGTCTGCGCAATAGTAAAATCAAAACAGAAGATTCAATTGACTGTTACGGAAAAATGTTGGTTACTACTCTCGTTTTAGCATTTCGCACATCTGCGTGTATGTCTCTTATACACATGTATAAGGCTCTAGTACCTCCTAATTATAGAAAAACATGAGCAAATGCCTTGAGTTTACGTACGAGTTTTCTTCATTATATCTGTCTGTAGACTATAGTTAGACCAGTCAGTCAAGAGTAACCTTGGCTGTCTAGGCGAACGAATCTGAACATGAAAAACTAAATCCTTCTGGAAAATGGAATTTCCATAAACGTTTTTGGAAGGGTTTGAGAATTTATCCTAGTATATCTCTCTAAATGATAATAAACTCGTCTGTCCAACAAACAAACTCAGCTTATCAGGTATTCTATCCACGACCGCGCACGCATTAATATGCTGAAGATAACTATTTGTTAACTGGGGTATTTTATGTTAACGGTTGTCTAATAATAATGGCTGATCATGAACGGAAAAATTTTCGTTTAGGGACGGTCATGATTTACAGCAAAAGTGACTTTGACTCACGGTCATTGTGGCGCGTTGCATTAATCACTTACATAGTTACCGCGACAGTGAACCAATGAGCGAGAAACAATAAAATCTCTTGGTGCCACAATGTAGAGCGTAAGTAACTGATTTCAAAGCGCCGGTCGATTTAAAATTTTGTATTGAATCTTTCCCAGCAGTTTAAACCAAATAGGGCCACCATTCGCATTATGTTAAACAAATAAAACATGTCCAGAGCACAAATTTCACGGATGAAATCAATCATGCCCGAAAGTGATCACAAAGCTACTTATATTCTTATTAGAATTCCACGACAGAAGTTTCTTCCTCTAATCATGCCGCAGATTATTACCGAAATTTCATGCGTCATCGCCCAGATAGACTTGAATGATAACTAAACTCCCCAAGTCTCATCACATTTGCGGCATGAATTAAGCGCATAACAAAGCAGGGAATACAGTTTTCTTGGACAACAGTTGAAAATGCTGAGCATCTCAGTCTATGGACCCATTAATTTTGTTGATGAATAAATGGCATTTGGTGATCGGAAAAACATCCATAAAATGATCATTTCTAGGAGGGATTTTTCTGACAAAGTTATCCCGCTTTTTTGTTCCCGTCCAAGTTGTTGAATTACACGAACAAAATGCGAAATCCTTACCAACGCATCAAAAGAAAATGCACTCCGGTAAGGGGAAATTTTGTCGTGGTCGTAACGAAAATATTCCACTCATCCTAGGAAAATTGCCAATATAATGAAACAGCATTGTCTCCGGAAGAAGTTCAGTGTTTCAATCTACCAAAATTTATTAAACATTATCCTGAGTGATGTGGTTTTCTTTCAATCCGACGTTTTTCGGATAAGGTACACTTGGGTGGACAGTCAACTTCATATAAAATCCTACCCCGGCTTGAATCTTGATTCTTTCCAACATGTTCCATGTTTTAAAGTTTTAATTAAAGGAGGCACCTATCCAACAGGCATCGACTTATAGATTCTAGACATCTTGAAGTATGAAGTAGGAGCATTTTCACCTTGGAAACGCTTAGCGCCACATCGAAAAGACCAAAAACTTACTGAAGAATTGTGGCGAGCTAGTTGATTACCATCATTCATTGATGCTAGATTCCTAGCCATATTTCCGCAAAAGTGTTGCGAATTCATCTCACTTTTTCTGCCTAACGAGCTCATAATGCGTCATGGCTAAGATACACACGGTGGTCGAAATAGAGCATCGATCAACTTCCTAGTCTATTTGGTTGCTAGATTAGTCCGAAACATGCGGCTTATAATCGAACATATTCCCCGGTTCTTGTTGAATAAAAAGAATACGAATTTAAGTATTTGCTTTCCTAAGGCTCCTGTCTTCCGAAAAGAAAAGTACTCATAGGACGCTTGGTACATGAGCTTCGGAAGGACGTCCATGCATGTATGCACATTTGAATTAATGCCTGTCTGTCTCTACTTCTTTCAAACTCCTTTTTTTATCCCTGACACATTTGCTTAAAGGACTGAACTCCCTAATAGCCGACTTATACGTAATTTTCCAGTGAATTCCGCTTGCATACACTTCTTACATGATTTGGGCCACGAATTTTGCCCTGATTTAACTTTCCCATATCATTTACAAATAATGTCAGAACTTCTGAGGACTGCTGCCGGCAGACTTTCTGAAATCCCGTTCAAGTGGAATTCTGTTGCATTCACGGGCGAGTAATATAAGTTGAACACATGTTCAATCTGAACGAATTTGAAATTTTATGTCAACTAATCACGAAGCACGCAAGGGAGCTTTGGAATGTTTTACTGCTCAAACCAGACAATCAGTAGACTTATCCAATGGGACCACGCGTACAGCCGGATGAGGAACAAACCGTTCAACCAAAAACGAATCGGAAATCAAGCCAAGCGGACTCACAGCTATGAAACGGAATCACTTATGCGAAATCAATCACGAAACTACATCATCAAACATTCATATATTCTAATTGAAAGCAACGATCCACAGCTGAAGGGATGAGACCGCTCAAGTCAAATGTCATTCTTCCAGTTTCAAAGGTTTCGGTAGCAAAGCCCAAGTGATAAAACAAGCGTCTGTTTGCAAGGTCAAGGTGACTGAAAATGTCGAAGCTTATGACATGCCCATAAATAAAGAGGAAGATCACCAACTGCACACACACACACACACACACACACACACACTAAAGGCATCAGATCCACTGGCGATGAATCGTTAGTTATCTGAATGCCAAGCTCAGCGATTAGAGCCTCAAGAAAAGTTTCACTTTGATTTTCCTACGACTGGCAATACTTGATGGCCGAGCCGTCTGATCATCGTGATAGGGCTTCATTGTTATTCTGACCACAAACTTGGAACATAACGATGGCAATGGTTGTTATGAGCTCCTAGAATAAATAAGCGCTCTGTTTCCGGGGCTTCTTTATGGTTAAAGCGTCTGATGAGCAGATCTATAAGTGTAGAGAAGTACGAATTTATATGATTATTTTTCCTATAAATGATACGATGCGGTTTTCTTGTTGTATTGTCAGATCTACCTATGTGCGAAGGACAGCTGAGGTCAGGTAGGACAACATTATTGTCCACAGACAAATCGATTTGCATCGAGTAATTATCACTGTTCTGTAGGCTCAAAGTAGCCAAGAGTGATGTCAATCCTAATAAACTAACCACATCCTTAGGTCAGGTCAGAATCCACTCAATTTAATAATACAATGCAGAAAACCTATCTGAACTCACCAAAAGGACCAGCTAGACAGGAGAAGAATTTCTTTGCAAGCATCACCAACACTATAGAAGGGTTGGATGATGACGCATTTTCGTTTTGATTTCGGTTCGAATAAACCCCAACAAAAGTAGCAAAACACGGGACTATGATTTTTTGTGACATATCGTACGGTTGTAGTGGAAGGAGCCCACTGTACAAAGAGAGGAGGATTTGTCAAGCATGACATTGAAATTTCGAGTGATATGAAGCCGTGTATGAGGTCACAGTGGCCCAGGTGAGGTGACGAGTCAGACGGCAGGGGATATCGTCCACAACTAAAATTTGTTGATGGGTATAAAGCCTATCTGCGTCACTCGTGAGTTGAAACACATGTTACTGCTGACAGCAGACCACGTTGCAAGTCTGCTTTTTTATTCATGCGGGAAAGTGTTCAGGAGAGACGTTTAACTGTTTGTCGCAACACATCATCGAGACTTGTGGGGAATAGGTTAAATTATCATTCACCGCCCATTGGAAATTTCCCCGCCACGTCTGAGGTCCGGGCACCACTTTTTACAATTGTTCTACACATCAGCCTCAGCTTTCTAGCTCATTCCATAGACATCAAACTGAGCTTCGTGATTAGACGGAAAAGTATTTTGACTTGTTTTGGATCCTGAGCTACGGATTTGTGAACTCGACTTCATGGATGCCTTTCCCATTGATAATATTCGACCATGGCATGCTAATTGGTCCTCTTTTCGTGGAGCATCAAGTCCTTTGAGCTGCATCGACGACCGATGGACCAGTTAAGCCCAGTTCCATACTGGACATCCGGTTAATTGTCATTCTTTTCATATATCATTATGTGATCGCAAAGTGCGCCCGCACGTGTATCAGCGTGCTTCCACACAGCGAGGCGTGAATATGCGGATGAACAAAATTACCGGAACTACATCCGCCATCGTTAGGACGCACTACTATACTCGTGGAATTTCACTGTTCACGTGCATATCTGCATTTTCAGCGTTCTCGACCGCGAAATGATCTCCGTTTATGATCAGTAGTCCAGGTTTTGTTGTCTTGTTGTTCCTTCAACAAAGTCGGCTAGGTTGCTAGACTGCAGACACCAGTCGTGTGTAACCGTACGTCCAACTTGAACTTAGGCTCCTTTTCTACCATCACTTTTCAGTTGCCTTGCCAAAGATTACCCATCTTAATCGGCCAACCTTAGGCTCATCTACGTGTATCACAAGCTCCATCAATAAGGAAATCTATTTTGTAGCCTGAGTCCTTGGCTATCGTGGTAAGAAGTACTGAGTGATAAATGTCAGAACTAATGATGTAACTGCTTGCTGTTATACTGGATCTGACTGCGAAGCTCTGGTAGCATTTTGCAAATCACTCCCCATTTAATGCGAACAAAACTTCTCAAATAGTACTGTTTTATTAAGGAATTCAGGGACACCATTTTAGAAATAGACTGTTATTGACTGGCGAACACCAACTGGTCACTCAATATAACGTAAGGACTTTAGACATCAGAGGCCGTTTTTGCTGAAGAAAAATGTACGTCACGCCGTATTTGGTTTCGCGAAAGAATAAACTATGTATTCGGATTCGCTTCAAGAGAATTTCATAAAAGTCTCATTACTTCCTGTATTATCATGATCCTTCAGGTGCCAAAATTCTGTAGACTTGTTTGTAATGTTTTTGTACCCCACACAGAATTAGTGTATCGCTCAGAGTTCGACCCCATGATGGGCAACATTTTGTGGGTTGTAAAGTGTAGTGCCAGTTTTGCACCTCGTATCCCATGGTGCTGGTATTCGATAACCTATACAGAGTCTTCTAGGCTGACTGAGTGACCAAGGAGCTCGACTGACAGTGGTTCGTTCAGGGTTCGAGAGCGGTGACTGCGCACTGCTGACGTTTCATGAAAGTATAGAACAACTGTACGGTACTTCCACGGTTTCCTAGTGGTGACCTGAACGGTGAAACCACATGACCAATTCTTTGAATCATCTGCCACTGTAAACTATAAAACAGCTTTGCTTGACAAAGCGTCGGTTTGCCACAGCTTCTTAAGTTCACCCGGCAGAATGCATCCGAATGTTCACAGTTGTCGATTGAGAAGCGCACAATAACAATGGTGCTGACTTACCTATTGCACTTCGGACAATCTCTTGCGGTTCTGACGTGAAATTGGCACCGTTCTGATACACAACAGTCACTCTTACTGTATACACCTTGCACGGTTGGACAAAAATAAGCACAGTGATGTGTTGGGATGGCGATATCGAGACTTCACGCAGGCGGCCATCGGCATCGGCGTATTCCACTCGCTGTGTCAGAATGGTCATGTTAGCCGCGGTTTCCCAAGAGACCGCGATGCCCTCCGGTTGGTTAACCACATTGACGACGGGTATGCCGAGCTCAGAATCTGATTGCAATTGTGAGGCGGATTGGAAAATAACAGAAAAAACCGGAAAATTGATTTCTCATTGTCCCTGTTATCGATGTTGATGTTGTGAAATTTTAGTCTTCAACTTCATCTTGTCCCTCAAGGCGTCTGGTCAAATGATGCACTCGGCAAAATTACTTGAGATGCTTAGGTGCTACCACATACAAACGAATAGCTTAATTATTAAGAAAGTCCGAAAGGCCTGGCCTCAGTTTATCCAATCTGAAGTGGCTTCAGTGCGTATGGGAAAACCATTATCATATATACAGATATATATATGCATATATATACATGTATACACATAATATATGCATATTACCCAAATAGTAGAGATTCCATCAGCCAATCGGTTATCATAGGTTACCCTCCTCCAAGTCCACTATGGCCTGACCTTTGGAAGGTGCACGGCGAAGATATTTTCGCTTGGATTGTGTAAGTCTTTGGAATACCTTTTCACGGATTGCCTTAGTTTCATATTCGAAACCCTCAACACCAGTCCTCGATGAATCCTGTCGATCTTCATTTACTAATAAAATTATCACCGACAAACATGAGATCTAGGCTTCACGTTCCTGATTCTCGGCAACCTAAGCTTGTCAAGGGTACCCAAACCATACAGAATACTACCGTAGTTTCACGTGATTGGCAATCCTTTTGAGATTGTCGGTGCTGAGGATGATGCAAATTCGCAATCTTACTGTAGTTTACCTGACAAGCTGGTACACATTTTGTTAAGTTCACATAATCATTGACTTCTGACTCGGGCTTTCATTGAAGATCGTGAACATTTGTTCTTTGATTCCCACTTCTTATTTTGAAAGATCATGTTTCGAGTCTCTTATGAGTTATGTCTGAATCGGTTGCCACTCCGTTGGTTCAAAGCAGTAGGTCTTGGAAACAATGTTTGATTAGCACTTATTTCGTTGTGTAAAGTTGTTCATCTGACTTGTTTTTTTCTGTTCAACCCGTTTGATAAGTGCAGTTTTTAACACTTCTATTGAAACCAATTCATGATAAAATGAAAAGCAGATGGATCTAGGTACCCAGATCTGAAAACTCAAACTTGCCTGTGTGAGCTCTACACAAGAACAGCAGAGTTGACAAACCGAGCAACGGTCTGATCATCCGATTAGATTTTCACCTGATTGGGTTCCTGATGAAGCTAGTGCAGCTTTTATATGCCACAGACAAAGAACAAGTTTGATACACTCGAAGAACTATACCATTAGGTCATAAAAAATACCAGCACACACTATTTCACACGGTCGAACTCAATGTAGATTTCTAGCGTGGGAACAGCTCAACGAAATTTGGCGATAATCTGACTCGACTAATAAAACCGGTCTCCTCAGACTGGATTTATGACTTTGTTGTAACGAAGCAAAACGTGACTGTAGCAGTCTGTCTTTACATCAGTAATGCCTGTTTGAAAAAAACTGCTGTCCCTACCAACTAATATTATTATTATTCTTAAATTCGTCATACTTATTGTCGTTGTCGTCATCATCATCGCGGATCTCTTTTGGGTAAGAAGAAACGTTGTCGAAAATCCCTTCATCACATCCCACCGATGCAGCGTACTATTCTTTGTCGTAAAAATTCCGTGTGACTATTGGTTTCCCGATGTTCTACGGTATGACAACATATAGCTCGCGGTTTGTCCGAGGAAGTACGAATAGCAGGGTTTTTTGTTCCAATATGCAATTGTTGGACCGGTTGTAGCGGAACGTCCCGGAAACCCGATTGCATATGAAAGTTTCTTCTTCGTCCACAATTCCTTTTTAAGGTAAAATGTGATCCTAGTTGGTTCCATAAAAATTTGAGTTTGCAAGGGCTCTTGAAAACTTCGTAGACGGTCATTGTTTATTGTGATTCCATGCACTGGGTTTTTCAGACTGGCCAACATTTGTCCACTTAGCCATGTCATCATAAACCGACATGAATAAGCGTCTGCAGATGCGAACGAATAAATCATTTCCCTTACCATATTCAGTCAGAATTCTACTGAACACGTCAATGACATCCGCCCTGGTTTAAATGGCATTGAAAACGAGTTGCTTCGGCTTGCAGAACACACTTTAACTTTTGGCCCTTGAATTTGAAGCTCGGTGCCGATATTTGGATTTTGAACCTCGCCATACCTTGGTCACACGAACAACAAGACCATGTGAATTTGCCACGTTGGCCAAACGTAATCGATCGGCCGTGTGTATGTGTTTGCACGTGTGCTTTCGTGTGTACGCAAGCAAACACGTTTGCTGTAACCAAGTCATAGACTTTTCATTCCGGCACCGTTGGTTAGGCGACAATAGTGGAATGTCCCATTATACTAACCGAGGCAATTGAGTAGTCTTCCAAAATTGTCTGTTTCAAAGGAGTGCAGTTTTATGATTCGTTTCTCTTGTGCCCACTCCTTTCTTTGACAAAAATTAAAACCAACGTGTCCAAGTTCATGAAAGTTCTGTGATGCGCAATCGTTTGCTGGGCGTCATGATTAAACCGCTCTACAGATGGGCAGAATTGTCGAAGCAAAAAATTACATCAGCTTGGTAAAGATTACTTGCAATGTCCTAGCAAAACTCTTACTAGAGGAATGCTTTTTAACTCAGAGTATCACACAGAAAGACCAGAAAACCAAATTTTATTACTTAATAGAAAACTGCTCAAAACGCAACCCATGATGTAATACGTGAATGTCAATGAAATTGCCATATTTTAGTTACATTTATTTGTGAAAAAATAGGCTTTTACAGACGTTTTCATGCGCGATGAGGGTTTTCATTGGTTTGTTTTCGCGATTTAAAATCGAGAAATACACTGCTGAATAGATGGAATGTCATAAGTCCAGTACAACCGCAATATAATTTGTTTCTGTCTGCTGGATATCAGTCGCGCTGACATTTGCCCTCACAGGTCTTCAACTGATCCAAGTTGATTGATATCCCTTCCTTTAACTGGCCGTGAGTTCCACGGTGTGACCAATGCGGCTGGTGCCACAGGTCACCTGATCGTGCAATACAAGTTATATCATGGTTCGTATGAAATGCTTCACAAATTGCTCTCACACTTCGGCGTCGTAACCTCAATAATGCAAGCCCATTGGACTCCCGTAACAAGAAGGTGAAAAACCACCATTTCAACGCATACTAGAGGAGCCCGACCCACCCGTTGGGGTTGACGTAAAGGTTCACCTGTCGATTTAATTCCTGTCGTTAGCCTCTCGTTTTTGCTTCGCTTGTTTTCTCTTCAACCCATAGGTGTTTGACGAACGGCTTATCATCATATGATGCTCCAAGTCCTTACTGATCAGTGGTTAAATTGCATATTGACCAAACCTCCAGTCCTAATTCGTTTGTTCATCTCGCTTGTACTAGTTGCTTTGTGTGTGCATAGATGGTCCAAGCCGAAGTATGAAACTCGAAGGATTACTGGACTGTAATGGCAAGTGAGTATTCACGATTATGGCTGAATTGTTGATCTCAGTCAATTATCCTCAGTCTGCATCGTGGTCAGCGCGCATATATAACCCGACTCAAACTGAATTAGTCACCGAACAAATTTGTGTGGCCGCATTAGAGCTGCACTCAAGCAGTAGTTTCCTCGCCTAAACACTGGCTTGAATTTGTATGTCTGGTTCGACTCAGTTCCATTTATGACTGACCAACCGTAGGGGCTGCATCCACTGGCATATAACACCGTTATCTGAGTACGTGTGTCTGTCTTCCAAAGAGTTGAATTGAACCAGACCATTTTATCATAAATGGATGAATAGCGCCGAATCTTAAGAACCGCAAACACTGTTATCAGCAGAAAGAAGCTTCTGCCCATTACCACTGTTATCTACATTTGTGCATTCAACAAGGCTAGACCTCCAAATGCGTTAGTACTGCAGGGGTCAAATGTCGTAGACTCCAAGTTGACTACTCGCTCCGAATGCTTTTCGAAATGCTCACAGATGAACATGCGACTCAAACAATTTTAGTTAAGGAAGTCCTGCTCATTGCTTTTTGGTCGCCTCGGCATCTCACCAATCGGGAAGAGGGGAGGAGAACCCCCTGGGTTGTCCATTTGGTTGACCGACATGTGGTAGTTGCTCGAAAAGAAGTGAACAAACGTTGATTCCAAATTTACCATGCACCGCATAAAACGTATACAACACTGCTCACCGCTACCTGTGGTGGGGAAGGTACCGAGAATCCAAGAATCTGCCAATATCTGAACAATGTGTAAACGTAGTCATCAACAGCCGGTCCCCATTGTGGTTACGAGATGCTCAGGTAAGCGCACAGCATTGTTAGTTAGACTGCCTGGTCACTGGTTCCGAGTAAGGCCGCCAAACATAATCCACTACTTCATTTTGGTCAATCGACTAGTAAGTAGGGTATTTACAAACCATGGATCACGATAGACAATGGTCTACTTGTGATTGGGGGGATAGAGGCGACATCATATTTGTGGTGAACTATATTCAGTAAATATTTCTTTTCTTTTATTCCGCACATTCATTTTACTCGGTCGCTATGGTTCAGATGATACATGACAAGTAGACAGATTTCGGAGGTTATGTACGTATATATATATATATATATATATATATAAGTAGTGAATAGTATCTGGGTGAGTGAACAAAATTTGCCCGGGGGCACACGACCGGTTTCGCCGTATTTGTTGCTCGTCAGGTATGCGTACCCGGTGCTCTCCTGTCCAAACATCCACATACTTGTACACTCCGAATTGAAATATCTCACCCGAATTGAATCTGTGTGCTAGTGAATCTTGTCCACGCGGCACTAAAACTGATCCCAGTTTGTGCCGTTACTCTCAGTGCAATTTGCACCGAAAGTCAAATACCGTGTACCTATAGGTTACCTATAAAAACTGTCAAGATCTCCAAAGCAGAATATATAAAATGGATTGTCATAACGCCCCAATGTCCAGACGCCAGGGTTTTATCTATTGCGGTTTCTGTCGCTTTAATCATAGGATCGGACTGCTGAGCCATCCGTTACTATACCGGGACATTCAATCAAAGTTTGTATTGCGATGCAGAAAATCACTCTCGTTGCTGGCTATTTGCCCGCGAGTGACCAAATTCGAAAGGACTGCATTTTTAACCTTTCTGCGGGTAATTTAAACAAGAAACCATTAGTAGACAAAGAGTCCAATATCAAATAACATCTCTCGCCGGAATGATGTGAATCTAGTTTCGAAAATTGCCTAGACCAAATCATCTATTTTTGGTCGTCTCAGTTTCGCTGTATCTTACACGCTGCAGTCAAATCATTCATGAAACAGCACAACTCACACGTACAATACTGAGTTTAAATACTTTTTACTTTTTATTTGAGAGAACCCACTACATAGCCGCCCCGCATTGTTATTTTTTCCATGAGAATGAACACAGACGTGGTTTTACCACACAAAATAAGTAATTATTAACTTAACCACATGTTTCTTTCACATTTCATTTGAGTTCGCATTGGTTCTAGCTGTGAAATCACCCACTTTACGCCTTTTTGCACGGCAGAGGAATATGTGGATAAAGAGATGGACTAACATTTGTGAGCAGAGATGGAGCCAGGCTGGTTTGCTGTTCACTTCTTTCCGGGATTTGTTTTACTGAACTCACTGAAACCTCTCAGTTTTCGTGACACCGATTTCACCTCTGATGTGAACCATGAGGCTTGAAGAATAAACAAACTAATCTCCATCCCTCAGTACATGAATTTTTTTACACTTGTCATGCAAGTATCGCTACGTGACCTTTCTGAATCCGGTTCACCTTCCACAAATTTTATACACGATCTAATGTTCATTCTGGAACCAAATCGACCTTTTGCACTGAGACGATCTAGAGGAAATGATTGAAATTTCACGTTTCCTTTATGGTCATCGTGATCGGAATACCTACCGACTTACTTCCAGGTCGGTTGGGATCAATGCTCCAGGTTAATCGTAACCAGATCGTATTTGCAGATTAGAGATTTCTGATAATCGTGAGAACGGAGCACAAGCTCTACACGCTCTTGTGAAAGGAAAGACAAACATATTGAGATTCTTAAACGGAACGAAATTTTCCAGTGTTCTGATTAGATATTATGATGTCATTTTCAGAATTTATAGCCAGGATAATCTTCCTTGCCTCATGTGATCCCCAAGCGGGTAGGTCAGAAGAACACTTAGCAGACAAACGACGAGTATACATTACTAGATTTATCGTAGGTGATGCCTGTGAGAAGCGGTCCGTTCCATCAGTTGGTCTAAGTTTATGCACACACATACACGTACAATCTGACCATATTAGGATTGGCCAGTTGTTAACGAAAAAGCCAGTCATTCACAGTTTCCGTCGCTTTGATTGTGCTTGCCAGATCCAAACGGGGCAGAGATCTAACTTTATTTTGGATGGAAATTGCGAGACTGCTGCGAAATATGGAAACGATTTAATAAATATGGCATACTGTAGAAGAGGTTAATGTGCCAGTTAGACTCACAGCATTGGGAGTGGAAAGAATTGTTCTACATGAGGCAGTGGTTCTCCGATCTAGATGCTATTCTGTGTGCATATATGGCAGGACAAAAGGTTTCCGAAAATCTAGCCCTGCGTTGGTGTGCCTAAGATGATTCTGACATGCAAATTTTCAAACCTGGAAACATGTTCTCGTTCGGAAGCTCAGCCTCGATTAGCCAATTAGCCTGTTAGACCAATCACCATTGTGATTACGGATACAAACCCAAAATCCATGCACAATCCCAATGATTCTGATGGTACTACAGTGTTTTAGCAATGACTCAATCAGAAGTTGGTAGGGCACATAGTAGTTTATATGCATCCACTTCGTAGAAATTCCTTAGACGGGATGGTTTTGATTATAGTGGTTTGGAATACTCTTCCCGTAGCTTTACTCAACCCAAGTCCGTTCAAACGTGGGGACAATTTCTGAAGTGAATAATCGCAACACAACCTTGCTTCTGCTTACCAACACCCTAGATGGCTGTATTGGTATGGGTGAAATGACATTCGTTTATACCATCTAGTGTACTTTCATGATAATGAGGTAGTTTCCCTCCACAAGGAGCCGTAATGTTGCTGGTGAAACTGGCGGCAGTGAGGAAATCGGAAACAAACAGGGTTATTTCCAGTTCCTGGGTTGCATTTTATTTTTATTGTATTTGGCTGCGATGCTTCTGTCCAGACCGGGTTAAGGCAATGGCAAACTGAATTACAATGCCTTTTGCGGATCTATCAGATATGTTCACGCCCCGGAAGCGATTGTCTAGGGGGAAAAGATTGGAGCAGGGAAATTTACTTCCAGGTTCTCATGTTCCCGTTCTGCTGGTCAAAAGATGACGTTAACCAGTATGAATGGGTGAAGTAAAGTTGGCAGCAACCTATCAAGTCTCTTAAGAACAAAGGGATCCATCAGTTAACTTAAATTGTGCTGAACATTTTTTGAAATTCTTCTCAAACCGTATAACTCCTGGTGTCATATTATGATAAGACGATGAGTTTACCAATTATTAAATTGAACTAGGTGGAACTTGACCAAACTGAATCGATTAATCAAAACATGTCTAAATGGTGCAAGATTCTGACAAACCCATCCTGAAAGACTTAGTATAACAGAAACCAGGCCAAGAAACACAATGATCATTTCTGTTAATTATTGAAAAGAATTGTTTAGACTTCTACGAAGGATGTGACAACTGTTTACCATCTGGTACGGATAAATCAGATGCTGAACGCGAATGCCAGGATAGCACTCACACGTAACATTAGGACTGTATACAATAGTCCTGAAGTGCTTTTGTAGCGTTGCTGCCTTCTACCGCCGTACATTTCCCTTCCTTGAATCTATTCGTTTCCTGAAGCACACTGCAAACTGGCAACTTTTCCATAATGAAAACAACCCAATTCTACAGACGACAGTGGAATGCCAACCACAGAATTGAAAGAATTTTCCAACAACATACCAACTCTCGCGGTTCTTCTAGGTCGGTTTTGATTATTACCCAGACTAACTAAATTATTGCCCTCGTCGCAATCCCGAGACATTCGCCTAACTACAATAACTGCGATTGTCGGACACAAATTTGCCTTAGCAATTTTTCTGCCAATCGACAGGCGGATCTGGTATACGGCCTCCTGATGAAAAAGGCTTTTGGTTGGAGAACTGGAGGGTCCTAGAAAAGCTAGTGTTTAAGGACAACTTCAAGCATTGGCTCCAGCTACTGGATTTGCAAAAATTTGCGCCGGAATACCGCAGGCAGCTCCTGGCCCTCTGTCAGCTCCTCAATGAGACTATGCGGACGTATTCCCGCACCGTGTGCTTCTCAGTCGGACGCGGCTTCATCGGGGAATCTCGACAGAGATATGATAAGAGAATCTCGGAACAGCTATTGAAAAGTATGTCTTCTGTAAGCGCACAGAAATCTAGGGAACACAGTTGACCACACTGTCCTGCCAGTGAGCTGATCGTTCATACCGCATTACCGTTAATTCCGTGTGATTAATGGTAAGGGTTCCAGTTTTATTTTGTGGAATTTATTGAGGTTAAAACTTTAATCCGTTCAACCGGATAGAGACTCTCGTGCATTCTAAAGTGCTTGGATAATAGATCCTGTACATTTGAATTATAACCGATGTTTGAACCATGTATGCGCGAATTCGCGGTCTTGACCTTCCGATGCAGTGGCCATATTATAGTGAGTGTTTGTAAGGCTCGTTATCTACCTTTTGAGAAATCTAAGTGTGCATGTCACGAAAAGTTAATTTCTAAATCAAAGGAAACTATGCCAACACATAGGCAAAAGTCTCGCACGTGATAATTTTAAACAACTAAAGTTTGTCTCATCCCTACAAAGGTCTTTATAGCATCTGCAGAGCTTATACACGATTTGCAGTGGACGGAGATGGTGAATTCAACTTGGGTGGATGACGGGCTGAAAGCAACGGCTCAGAAAATACACATGATTGAAGGCTACTTGGACCTAAGAAAAACTGTACGAGTTCTAGTCCATCCATTTTCACTGTCGTGGATGCTGGTCAACGATCCTTGTGAATCTACCCATCACGAGGATTGCTGTAAAAGGCAACATTCATAATATTTTGTGAGAAATGTAATAGCTTTTATTACCAACACCTGGTATATTTGGAACTGGGATCCTAATAACACCTCCGATTCTTCCCGGGATGGTGTCCATTATTCAATTACTGGTATTTCGTCCAAATCTGTTTTCAAGGCATTCACGCAGTGCGAGTGATAGGTATTACTCCTTTGAAAAATAATCTTTTGTACTACACAGTTTCCCGATTAAATTTGAATTTGGAGAATCACACGACCAATGTGTTGATCTTATCCGTCTAGCTCTGTTTTTGTTCTCGAAAATTCTTCTTCGGTAACGATTTGTATTGTTGTCTGAGAGTTGAAAGCTTCTTTTTCGGTCCAGGTTAATGACTAGTGTTTTCTCAGCATATTTAACTTTAGCTTACTTATATTCTACGTGATTTAAAAATATACTGTTAACCATCAGAGACAACGTCAAGTATCTTATATGTTGGTTTTGTGGAAATTAGTGATCTATAATTGAATTGGATTGTACGATGTCTAATGTAGAGTCGACCGGAAACCTAACTGATCACATGGAGCTTGCTGAAGGATAGAATTTTCCTCATGATATCGTGACAAAACCGGAGAGGGATACATCTAAGCATTGTTGGTCGTAGTAAAGAATACTTTTCATCGATACCATCTACTACTGTCTGTGATGAGGAAAATGTAGGGCAATCACTGATCTCACCAACCCCTTTGTAGCAGTAATCAACGCATAGTTCCACAAAATCACTTTCAAGGTTGAAATTGCCTTTTTGTGTTCTTGTTTAACTCTTTGACTGACCATCTGCATGCAACTTTGACAATAGCTCGTCAAAATCCTATGGCACATAATGCGAACATAAGGTCAGAGCCTACGCAGCAATATGTGCTTGAATCAAATGCTTTAATAGAATACGTACTTTTTAGCGTTCTCGGGTGACTCGCAGCTACGACACATTCGGCGCAACGGTCTTTCCGACGTCCGTAAAAAGGGAAAAGTAAAATCGCAGAAGTCGTCATGTTGCAAGAGACCTGGAAATTTCCAGTAAAGTCACAGAGGCTGTACTAGTCCTTGTGGATCACTCAACTGCCGTTCCTTTGGCCCATTGTTCGGATCTGTGGCAATGTTGTTTTTAGACTGTAAGGCTGCTACTGGCAGTCTGGAAGTAGTCGCGCTGTTTGATCTGATCTCGATAGGCTGTAATAATCCGAAGGCTTGGACACTAACCTAAGACTGGATCACCCTTATAAGGCGTTGCCAAGGCTACTATGATAAGAAATACTCTGCTAGTAGTCAATTCTGGTCTCTCTTAGGGTACAATATTTTCTTCATTCATGTGCCTTCTAGACAGCAAATTACTTTCTATTCCTTCCACGTGTATCGGTTGCGCCTAAGCTGACCACTTAGCAGTGGGATGCAAATTTGACGCCAGTGACGACATCGTGGAAATTCACACGATCATCAGCACCCGACAAATTAGCATCTTTATCATCATCATCATCATCCGAATCACCATTATCATCCGAAACAGTCCAGTTATCATCATCCTCATTCCAACCATCAGGACTATCGTCACCCGAATCGTCATCACCATCAACACCATCATCGTACAGCGGCGACTGGTAGGGCTAGTCCCAGTGTCCGTCGCATTGCAATGAAGGAATATGAATGCTGAATAGGGAGCGAACTTGAACCGACAGAAAAGGGAAAAGAACACCGTAGTAAAAAAGCGCAAAAAACTCCAACTGTTCAAATGCACAATTTTAAATCATTCTGATTTGAAAGAAAGTTTCAACACCACTGTTCACGGATAGTCCCCATGTCCTTCAAGGTCTCCATCCTGTGTGCTGGTAAACCTTATATACCAGATTCATAAAGACATGGGTCAATTACTTGACTCACGTTTGCTGTACATTTTCCCATTCCATGCTGAAACGTGATTTGTTGACCTCCACATGGCTTCTTCTCTTCTATGGGAGGAGCAAATTCAAGGCACAGTGTGATAGACGACTGTTCGCCATATACGGCCCGACCGACAAAGTTTACTAAGCTTAATGCAGTGCGATAGAATATTTGCAGAAACAATATTCAAGGCCCTAATCCCAGCAATACTGCACAGATATCAGTGATTGAAAACTGCCAATTCACCACCGTCTTCAGCTAGCAAATTCCCTGTATCGCAACCACGCAATAGAATTGAGCACACTGTGATACATTTCACATGAACTTTCAACTCCAGCAAAAATTAGACCCACGACACGAGCGCATCTGTCCAGAATACCCAGATAAAGCCCTGGATGCATACGTGCTCGCCTTTCTTATCGTACTACCATTCTTAACCAATAAGCTGGCCAGGTAACACAAACAGTCAATCGAAATTAACAACCAAATGTACAGTACTGTTCACTGGTCCTTATTCAACTGCCCTTTTTTAAAATGGGCTAAGTGCGAAGGTTTTGTTTTTCTCGTTCGCTGGTGAACTGTACGGAAGTATTACAATTAGGTCGCTCACACTGCAAATACTGACTACGCAGTAATATTATTAAAGGCCAAATATCTTGGTGATGCACCGTCACGCCAATCATCACCATTCACGTATATTTATTTCGTAAGGTAAACAATCTTTCATTAGTATCCTCCCGATTAAACTCCTTTCAGTCTCTGCAAAGAAAGATTTCCAATTTATAAACGCATCCGTTTTCCATCGCTGGTTGTACTGCTGTCCATTTGGTTTTGTTGCCCAAAGACAGAAAGATGATGAGACATCTCATCTATGCCTATAATCATGTACATTGCTCATGTACACTGTACCACGGGTAGCGTGAAATCACTGTGCACTCATTCATGGTGAAATTAATCATCACAACTGTCAAAATCCTTAGCCACTTTGTTTTCAACATTCTGCTCTCATCAGTCACGTCTATTATTTCCCTCATATGGAGATGACTATCGTCGATAAAGTATCCCGCGATGGAACACTAACAAAGTATTCCTTCTCCTGAGCGATGTTTAATGCCCATGGGACTGGCGACATAAGCTTGGACGTAGCTATCATCCTTCTTTTCCTACGACTATCGGTGATCGAATTGTTCTGCTCAGGGTTTTCGAACCAAAGGGTGGCGGTTCGACCAGGCCCATCGTCGGTCGCTCTCAACTACCTATGATGCCTTCTTCTTCTCAATTATTCCGCATTTGTAGTTCAGTCAACAAAATAACAAAAATAAGTAACAGGATATTCGTTATTATAATTTTTATTACCGGAATTCCATTGGTCTGTCTTTAGCGTTCCAGGCTGATGAGTCTGTCATTTACAATGTAGGCGGCTTACCAGAGTGGTTTGGATACTATCAAACGTCGGTTGCTTGTTGACACTCAAAAAGTATGCGTTGCGTGGGACTGCTTATATTCAGTTTGCAGCTTCGGAGTGGTTAGCTTCCAGGTGAATGGAAAGTGAAATGTAGGAATGTTTGTACGATCAATTTTCGAGATGCGAAATGTAAGAAGAATTTCGTGAAGATGGATTTGTCACCAAAGCTTCTTTTTCCGTGATAATTGAAGACGGATAAAAACCTCTAAAAAAGAAAAGCTAGTTCTAAAAATCGCCAGATGTACTGGTGGTTTCAAAGACTCTCAGAATAAGAAAACAAGCGACTGTTTCAAAAATATAATTGCATTAGGAGATAAGTTAAATGATCTTCAAAGTTTTAGAAGTGCTGGGAGAAAATACTGGAACTAAATACCATTGGCGTTTGTCGACCGACTGATAGGCAGCGAGGCCAGATGAATTGCAGTTGTGAGTATTGCCATTATTTTCCCATAAAATAATACTGTTAGTGGTTATTTTCGTCAAGCTCCTCGAAGACCTCTGGATATTCTTTTTAAGCAAACCGGAATGACACAAACTGGCGAACAAGCAACTTTCCGTGATTCATACTTGTGTTACTATATAATGATTTGTTAGGAAGAGATTAGAGAACTAATTCGTTTGTCAGCACGTATTTGAGAAAGAGACTGATAGTGTTAGATGAATAATACCAAAATGGACGGACATGCTGCGTCAGTTATTTTCTGGTCTAACATCTGTTTTGGATTAAGCGTCTGACCGGAGGAAATGAATACCGACCGGAAGCATGGCTTGTGAGTTTCAGATATGCGTTAGGTTGAACCAAACAGCATGCTTATAGATAGCCCATCACACTGCTCGTCCTGGCGAATAAACAATAACCAGTTTTCATCATCGTACAACGAATGAAATCAAAAAATCTGAGTTTTACCTTTCAAAAGTGAAAATTCAACTAATTTAACTGGATTCTACGTTTAAAAAT
Organism: Fasciolopsis buskii; assembly: GCA_008360955.1. Classification (NCBI taxonomy): domain Eukaryota; kingdom Metazoa; phylum Platyhelminthes; class Trematoda; order Plagiorchiida; family Fasciolidae; genus Fasciolopsis; species Fasciolopsis buskii. The sequence continues at coordinate 57,863 of LUCM01010354.1, read as the reverse complement.
GTTCAACTCTAAAGCCTCCATCATCGCCCAAGTCATTCTATAGTGTTAGTACAGGGTCCTTCAGATATAGGCAATTAAGATGTATCACTTTCACTACCTCTCATTCGGATTTGCGGCTTCCCTGCAGCACTGGATGACACTCCCTCAGAACGCCGCTCTATGAATGCAGTACTTCATGGGCTGAACCGAAGCTTCGCCAAAGACGATTCTGTGGAAAACCCTGTACACTCATCAAATACTTTCACGATACCTGGGTGTTTGTTTGTTTTAACTGTCTACAGATTCCTATTTAGCGCAGAGAAAGAACAAAGGATGGCAAAACTGATTCATATTCGGTTGCTAATCCAATTCTTGTCTACCAAGGCAAAGTGCACCCTTTGCTCGCTGCGCTACAGTTCTGTGTCACTGTTGATTTCTTGTATTCATGCGGGATTTTCGGTTCCATTATGGTCACCGTTCGCCGCTACAAATGGTCGAATTTATTTTTATTTAAAAACCATATTGTTTCACAACATGGACTGAGATAACGACTTGTTGTTCCTCAAATATCCTCTAATCCATCTGGATTTGGTGCTCGTGCTGGTTGGCAGGCAGCTCTTAAGTGCACCCTTCCGGCCAACATGTCCACTCCGGCATTGTTGAGTGTCAAAATCCGTTTTCTGTTTACGAAACTGTCGGATCTGTTCCTCGCAATTCAGTCACCGATCCATGTTCACACTTGTGTCATCTGCATAACATAAACTTGGTTGAACCCTGATATTGCTGATTCAATCGTGTTGATAGGCAGCTTCAGAATTCATCTGCAGAACAGGGTTTCGAACAAGAA
>LUCM01010354.1:25729-55806 GCA_008360955.1 Fasciolopsis buskii | reverse complement strand
TCGGCATTTGATTCTGTCCCACAGTCTGTTCTACTTCATAAACTGGAAACATTTGGCTGTCTCACGCCTCTATTAGCATCGCTGTCTGATTACTGTACAAGCCGAACCAAGTGCATACGAATGGACGGTAGAACTTCAAAACCGATGATTAACAACTCAGGCGTGCTTCAAGGTGCTTTTCTTTCACAGCTTCTTTCCTCTACTTACATCAGCGACTTATCAACTAACTCACCGTGTCATCTGTTTAAATATGCTGATGATATTGCCTTCTCTCAAGCCGTTTCGAACAACGACGATTTACAAAGTTTTTCCAACAACCTATCTTCTGTTTACGATTTCTCTGCACGAGCTGGTTTAAAGCTCAATACATCTACATGTTTCGAATATCTGTTCCCTCTCCCTCTGTCAGCCTTCCCATCCGAAACGTCTTCCATCAACTCAGAAACACTTACCAGGGTTAATTCTGTGAAATATCTAAGAGTTAGTATTGATAAAATCTGAAGTGGAATTCTCACATTTATACATGTGTAAAGAATCTCCCACGGTTGTCATTTGAATTCAGGAAGCCTGGGCACTACCAGATGAGACAAAGCACCGTCTCCCGATTTGTATGCCAATGTGTTTTTCCAATCCTTCTTTATTGTTCTCCTGTTATCTTTCCAGGTCTGCTTGAAATAACTTTAAAATTTTTCGTCGGGGGCTATCAATCATTAGTTGTGTCTTTCATGGCACCAAGTGAGTTGGCCTTCAAGCTATGTGATTAACACTTATCAGCACGTGAGAAATTTGCTCACAACATTCTTTCTGATCCCACGCATCCTCTGCACAACGATCTTTCGAAGTACTGCTCTTATATTTGAACACGGTCCGTTTTTCGTTCCATACCCTCGAGAATCAACGTCTATAGGAACTTCACTTTCCCATATTTAGCACGCATTTTGACACTTCGTGACAGTTTTAGTCGAATTCCTGAGCAAAATATAATGTGCTCTGGTTGTTCATCGACGAACTTTTTAAATATTCTGTACAAGGTTATTGGTGTATTTTTCCCGTTTCTTCCCGACATTTTTTGAGTGAAATGCGATATTACTTTTTGTACGCGAAAGTCTGTACAATAGAATACAATACATCCGGGTCAAGGTATCCGCAATCGTCAAACGGCGCATCTAAAGTGGGTGATATTAATCATTTTTGAAGTTTGCATGGCACAGCGTGGTGCGTAGCCGTTGCCACAGACTGTAGGTCCTCTTTGGTCTGCTCCAGTGTTCCCTTCTATCCTGGACATTTTGCTGTGATGGCAACAGCTAGAACTAAAGTCAGAGATTATCGTCTAGAATCGGATGTACAGGATGCGTGGCTATCACGTTAGTGTGATGTCAGACTAGGCGCAAAAAAATTCGAGCACGGACTAATGCATTTTTTTGGTCGTGGGTTGTGGGGCGAAATAATCGTTAATTCTCGATTGATCCATGACATACTGATCGATGGGAATGTGATCATCGTAAACCTAACATTGTGAACGCCGATTACGGCGGTGACCAAACGGATAAGGTCGTGGTATTTGGACCACAAGGTCGCGGGTTCGAATCCTCCCACCGCATGTCAACTTCCCCATTTGGCGGCCCGCTGTTGGCCGCGGACCCCTTCCTGAAAATCGATGTACGTTGTTGTTTCATCAATAAAGGAAGTAAACGATAAAAGATATTGCTTTTTTCCTGGGAAACTCGTTGTTCGCAACAAAAATATATGGTTCGCAGAATCTTGATTGGTGCTATCACCGTTATCGGTTCGATCGTCTGGGACAGAAAATTGGTCCCCAATATGCTCTTTCGTCTCCAAGACGTTGCTAAATTTGGTTTTAAAATCATGAACAACGGCCACCGCTTTCTTTGTGCGCACGATATGCAGTAATCGGGATGAATCCCGATTGAACTAGTGTTTGGCTTTAGAAGAGCTCTAGCCAGTGGGCAGATGAGGATATACAATGAAGGAGCAGTGCAGCTTCAGTCGGTTGACTTTGACCCGTACGGAATTTTTAACATCTACTTACCTAGACGAGACAAAAGAGAATCAATATTTTTCCCGACAAGCTTGAAGCGTGGGTCCAGTGGTAGAGACGTGTCCTATACGCACTAGAGCTCACTAAACGAGGCAGAGGAGGGAGAACCGGCATCCATGACCTTGAAAACTGGAGTCTCATATCTCTTTGGTCAGGTACGTTGATGAGGCGGGTCACAGTGATCGGTACATGTGGAATTCGAATCTCTGACCCTTTCGGTGACAGACGCTTAATCTACGTGATTCCCTCTGGCCAATGGGTTACTGGCACTTCACAATCGGTCTCTTAGAACGATCTGTGAACTACGCATTAGTCCGCTCTTTATCTCAGGGAACAAGCATCATGCTGAATTTCATCCAGCCAAAATGGAGTGCTATTTCTGACAAACAGTCCATGTTAATAGCCTCCGTGTCAAAGGAACCGTTTTGTGCAGCTTGCTGACATATCTTCGTTCAGCTTCAAAATCTCAGGGCTATCGAAATGCGACGAAGAAATAAATAAATAAAATGTATTCAACTTTGTGCTCGTTTCCTGTTGCGTGCTTCGCAGTCCGTGAACCGAGCCACGCTCGTTGTAACTGACGGGTGTATTTTATAAGAAAGTTTGGTCGACTATCTGGTGATATGTTCGGGCATCGGGTTTGACAGTTTTCGAACTTTTATCATCAGCGCAAGTGCCCAACCAACTGAAGACGAACGGACTCACCGCATCTGAAGCATAGTGGCATGAACCACGTTGATTTAGAACAATCCCTCGGCAACTGGATGGATGGGATGCTCTAAGACTGGAAATGTACGTCTCATGGAGGAACTAAGTTTGTGGCTCATCGTGGAAAGTCTGATATTCTTTAAAGACCAATCAGATATTTACAAATTTCCTGACTTCTTGGACTAGGAAATCTCTTAGTTTTTGTTGGCTGTCAGCATCGACAAATTTTGCTGGGTAACCACTGCACATGAATGCCGCACAAATAAGTCTTTCTTAACGTGAAAGAAAGTCTGGTGAGCACATACCTCTTCCATGGTGATAAAGAGCCCTCACCAACACATTTGTCTGCTGGTCGTGTGAATCACATGAACAGCAGTCACCATTGCCCGTCGTTCTGTTTTAGGTTGAACGTTGTATGATCGAATTTGACCGCTGGGCAATTCGCTGGCCTCCACAGGACAGAATAATTTGATTAATAAAAAACCTTTTTATAATAAATATCTAAAATTGTTTTAAAATGTATGATCGAGTGTTGTGATAAAAATCCATTCCGTTGTGGAATAACACCGTGCTAATTTGGAAACGCCGTGGAGTGCGATCATTTGTTGTCTTTATTTGTGGAACACATTTTCTGAGTATTGATAACAAAATGAAGGCAGGAATTTTCTAACCGAGACTGTCATTTTTCAGACCTTCGGGTGTTTTGGTTTTAAATAAGTGATTAATTTCCGTATTATTACTTTGTTCTTCCCTGTTTACTGTTTATTTCATAAGCAAGTGTCTGGGGGAACGTATTTTGTTTGAAAAAACGTAGAATTTCCCCTGTATGAAACAGTCCAAGAGAGGTGGTCCTTTTAGTGTCGATACGGATGACCAGTTCATGATGCATCAACCAATGGTTATGGGCCAGATGAATTATAAATTTGAGTAAAAGACAGCAAGTCCTACGGTTGAATCTGGCAGATATTGAAGTCGTTCAATTCCAGTATTTCATCTGCCTCCATTGTTACTAACTTCTGCCCATTTATGCTCACTTTCCTTACGTTAAATTTTGCAATCGTTTTATGTCAGAGAAAAACAGAAGCACATCGAAGAGAGGTCATTAATTCTGGGAATCGAAATGAATCAAGAGGTGCGGGAACAGTGTAAATCCAATGAAGTTATTGATTACACCAGACTACTAACCCGGTAAAATCGTTGCAAACTTTCACTAACGGTAAGCTCTTGTGTTGAAAACTAGCTATTTGATCATATTCAAATCGGAAGTGGAATTGTAAAATTTAGCTGTCAGAGTTATAGACTAAATATTTTGCCAACAAACAAACGTGTCATTTAGTGTGCGCAAGATGAATTGTTTGCGAATCAATAACCTGCCTCTTCTCTGCGATTTCTTATTACTCTGTCGAAACCTCTAAATATATCTGTATCTCATGAAATAATTTACCATGTGATATCACCGCTCAGCTCACCATAAAGAAACCATGGAAGCACTGTACAGCTGTTTCATCCTTGTTAGGAATCATCAGCAGTGCATATCCACCGCGCCCGAACTGGCACGCGAACCCGAACAAGGACGAACGATTGTGAGTCGAACGCCTTAGCCATTACGCTACCGCGCAGGCTCTGAACGGTTTGTTCAACTTCACCACATGATGTTGCACCTATCCGTCACTGATTTGCACGGTTACTGTCCCTTAGCTCACAGCGATCGACCCCTACTGATAGATGACTTCTCTGCAGGTAGCCTAAGTTCAACGAAGGCTTTGGATATGACCTACAGAGCTTGATTACTTGGTACATTTTAGTAGCAGGAGATTGAATGTTTTCATGAAATAATTCACACTTGGATGAGTGAACGAATATCCCCGGAAGCACACTACCAGTTTCGCAGTTATTATGTCTCTCTAGGTATGCTTATTGCCTACTATCTTCCTACTACTCAAAATTAATTGCCATCTTGGTGGCATTTTCATTTTTCCTAAAGTTGGCTCAAAAAATCACGAATAGCCTTTTTGTGGACTTTTGATCCTAAAAACTAGACTCCGGTGAGACACTTATTAGTTCGGATTGTACAAATGTTTAGGATATCTGGGCTATAGATCACCGGATACTTGTACCAAATGAGCTGTAATAAAGGCGAAACTGGTCGTGTGCTTCCGAAAAATTTTATTCGCTCAGCCCGGTTGTACTAACGATCAATATGTACTTATATATGCATGCATATTGCGTTATATAGCGAGGCGATAGCTCAGTTTTGTTACGTTACAAGCACAAGTAGATCATGAAGTCAGTGCTTCATAAAATAGCATACCTATGGAGGTTTATGTTTTTGTAATCACCATCATCAATCAAATAGACCAACTGTGGTGACTTTGATGACAGCATGACTGAAAATCCGTCATAAAATCCTAATGCATTACAAATGGCGGCAGCTTCAGTCGTTTGTGTATTGCGAAATCTCCGATGTAATTCATTCCTTTGGTTAGGTTCATACCACCCGTTATGGGCCTGGTCGACAGAGACTACTCGAATGAGTTTCTGTGATTCAATTAGAAAAAAATAGCAACTAAGTAGGCTCGTTACGTTGAACAAAGCATAAACCTTGACAGACAATCGCTGCATATTTTTCAACCGAGCATTACAATTTCATAGTTTCTCACTCGAATTTACTGGCTAAAGCCCAGTAAATTCACTTTAGGCTGAGACCACCAAAATCATCAAAGTAAAGAAAGGTTGAGGTGGGTACAAGTGCCTTTTCATCCAAAGAACATCGAAGTAATTTGAGAAGATTAGGGTAGTACGTACAGAAAATCAAATAAAAATGTGACTTTATTTACATCCCATATTATAAGATAGCCCAACGAACGCTCCGATGACATTTGGGCCACGAATTTTTGTCATTTCCATTTTCTGTGAATATCACCTGAAATGCTAGTCCTCAGCACTTGGGCTCCAGAAATGAAAGTGGATCACGCCGAATAAACATAAGGAAGGAGCTAACTCATTCGTGCTTCTTAAACGTCAAAGCCTGAACTGCTGTTGGACTTTTTCATTCTGTCTCGGTTTGTGATAGAAGCATATTATAAAAGACTCCGAAGTTGATGCGTAGCAGCCACCTCAATGTGGTGACCATTAACCTGCGGTGCACAATGGTGAACCATGCTATTGTTGCCTCGATATTACCACAAGCCTCCTTAAATGCCAATGAGATTGTTTTTCTAGGACAGAAAGCCATCGTGTGTGATCATCGGGATAAAGCAAAATCCGGTAATCGCGGCGCTGCAAACTATTCCATTGAAAGGAAACCATATCTTACGTTGGACGTGAAGAGGTTGCACTTTTTGCCCACATGGATTAATTATCTTTCAGCCGATATTTTTGAATACAGTGAACCCTCCGGTCCCTGCCTAAAGCTTAGAGCTGATGGCGAATGATCTGTATAAAGACCGACTTTAGACGTTGTAGTTAACAAAACTCCTGGATAGATTTTAAAGTAGGACTGATTACTTAGGAACTGTTGTAGAAGTCACAGAAAAATCGTCGAGATTATTGCATTCAAAGCAATAATGGGCATCATTGACCATCAAATGTGTTCGCGAAAGGAAAACGACTGAGAATAGTGCTGATATTTTATTCGTTTGATAATATATTGCCCGTATCGGTTCTATACCATTGATGTTATAACACAAACAAATCTTCCGTAGTCCCACAATCCCAGATTTTGATCAAAAAGCGCCGTTCGACTCGGTGAGCCGCACAATTCGGTGGCGTTGTCTCATACTATGGAGTTTATCAGAGAAAGTAACTTCACTTTACTAATCTCCATGCAAATAGCGGAAGCGAGTTTGGAGTTTTTCATGCTTTCTTTTCAACGGTGTCATTAAGGTGGTTACTGAGGTAGCCCTATCCTCATGTGAGAATAGCAATATTGATAGCTGCTCCAATAGAAAACAATCTGACGTTGAATATGCGGACGAATTTGTGTTGCCAAATGAAGACTCGAATAAGTTGCACGTTTTTCTCAATCCCCTGAAAGGTAGCTCGTTTTTGGTGCATTTTGCACTTCAGTGATTTAAAACGTTGCTGGACTACATTCATTCAAATTAGATATGTTACCATTGCGTTTCACTAGATGATTTTCTGTCGGAATAGCGTCGTCGCGTTTACAGATGACTGGATGGACGTTTACCGATTTGAGGCGGATATAACATCTGGGTAATGATGGATTATTGATCAAATGTCGAATTTACATTACACCGCTAAGGCTGAATCTGTGACTCAGAAGAATTACATTTGAGGACATGATGAGCAAGGCCCATCGCTTTTGAACATTAATATCTGTGTGTTATCGGCAGAATACGGGTGAAGAATTTTACTAACAACTCCGAGTATACGACAAGGGTATGGCATTACGCAGCTTGGTCAGTCAAACAGTTGTTAAAGTCAATTAGGCAAGTTAGTTGGGACAAGTGCATGTATGCCCGCTAAAAAACATCCTCCATACGCGCTTTTCTGTAACGCATGAGACAGTTGAACGATTGTTCAGTCAGTAATTTTGCTTAGGAGCATGCAACCCCTAACTAATGAACTGTCCTGCACAGGTTAAGGTCTTCAAAGCGATGGTTGCGGACTTTAGACTATATGATTAAATGCCGCAGTGACTGCATTTTTGCACGCATTACTTAGATTGAGTTTGTTAAAGATGCATTGAAGTGAACTGGCACGTGAATTTCCTCACCATTAAAAAAAACAGTTCATCACTGTTACCACCACTTTGTTCTTTTTTGCGCTGTTTCGGGTTACTGACTTTTCCTTTTTGGAGTTCATTATCATAGACGAACGTAGAAACCACTAGGGGCTGATAATCAGTGACTATGTCTAGGAGACTAAAGTAAGTGGTCTAGCGGTAAACAGGATGTTCGGAAATGAACGTAGACTGTTCTCTTAGTTTCAGTCGCTTTTTCCATTCGAAAGCCTTTTAGTAGTCAAGAATGCTTTATGTATACAGCTGCACAAATTTCAGTAAAACAGCCTTGTCGATAGAATATGTGATTGGCCGACGTTTTAGCCACCTCGGATAGTCTTCCTCAAAACATTTTAAAACGCAGAATAAAAATTTGAAACGTCTTCCCTGACTTTTTCTCGTCAACCGACAGTCGTTTCAATCTACCGCTCTGGTTAAATATACAGAAAACATCCAAGATGATGAGACAAGAATTCGTCTACTAGACCAAAACCAATGGCTCATATTGATTTTCCGTAGTCAGCAACCAGTGATCTGTTCATCCACTGGCTAATACGGGCCATCATTATTGGCTAACCTCATCATACTTCTTTGCTTAGTTCCTTCATTGGCATAACCAATACGATATCGCTGCGGTTACGCCGAGCTTTAATCACGTTTATGGATATGACGATTCATCAGCCACTACCCTTACAAGGACCGTCATCTAAAAATCCTTTGCATTTCTTTGAGATACCGATCAGATAGCTTGACGCTTACATTCCAAACATATCACCAGCGGAGGTGGCACTGTCAGAGCATATTGGTGACACCTGGCGGATTGAAACAATCTGAGCTAAGACTAATACAAATATTCACATCACATTACACATTTTTGTACAAAAATTAAGTGGGCTAAATAATCACTGTTGGCAACATCATGTTTCATAAGATTGAAAACGATCCGATCATTAGTCACTTCCCGCCCACGGTAACCTGGATTTATCCTCTGACTTCCTCAGATAATGTCTGCCCAAAATGTATCTAATAAACCAACAGCCACCCACCTGTTGTCTGTGCCCGTTGGGCAGATTTTAACAATGGGAGATGTATCTCAGCGGTCATAGTGTGTACGACTAAGGCATAATGCCATGGTTTCAAGGCGTTAGATTTGCACGCCAACGATGAATAAAGTTAGACTCCAGTTTTCGTTTGAACTTCGTCAAGTGTTTCCATGAAGGGAGATGATCGATGGTCGTAATTTATATTTTCTTTGCTGTTACATAGATAATAGTAATACTTATAGCCATCGCGTTTCAGGAAACAAAAAAGCGTGAATAAGAATCATCTGCGGATTTTCTGTATTTTGCTACATGGTTGACTCCTTCTTTGTCGGCTAGTGAAATCACAAGCGGTATTTCACAAAACATCATTGTTGGGCACCACAGCGCAGCATATATTCCGCCTGCAACGGGGAAATGAAAGAGAACGTGGATGAATATCCCCTGTTTTGCTGACACATTTCCGGCTGTTAGCACCTGGATAATCGAGCATGTGGATGCTCGTCATAAAAAAACAATTTACCCCGTCATTACGATAGTGTGGTCAAGGTGATTTCAGCAGCTACTCCTATACATATAAAATTCCTAATCGCAATGCCTGGAAATGTTTACGTCTATCTAACCAGTATGCATCTATGTGATCAAACTCACTTCCCAATTCCATGTTTCCGAAGTATTTACTAAGCTGAAGCCTCCAGGGATAGAAGAACCCTTAATTATCCCCATAGTGTGGTTTCTATCAAGAGGGGGCAATTACTAATCCTTTTTAGAACTCATCTAGTTTATGGTAAAATTTTGGGCATCACATCTAACTCTGATCTTTTCTGATATATATATATATATATATATATATATATATATCAACGTCTTTAAAAGAAGCACAGTGCCAGCGTATCACTTAAATAGAATTATAGGACTATGCAGAAATTGATTGGTAGAAAGTAAAATAATAAACGGCTGGAAAATAAGTTTCTTCTTGTGTTCCAAGTTTACACATTTTGCAATTTTGCTTTTCGTTCCGTTTTCGGTGTTTCGCGGGATGCTTTGTGCAGAGAGGTTGTATAGCATTCACGGTACTGACTTCGATCCTGGTAAATATCTCATCTTTGCACCAATTCGTTCATGCTCACTCGATGTTCAAAACCATTGACTGGAACTGTTTGTTCTCATCCATTGCCATTAGTGCTGTTCAATGTTTCAGACCACCCCCTATCATTATCTCCAATTTTCTGCGTGGTCACGTGTACCGGGAATCAGTGGGAAAAGTTCAAGCTATACCCGTATAACACCTAGTTGAGTTAGAAATGTCACGTTAAGGGGAAGAAAACATTAGTTTATTTGTCTCTGGGGATGTTCATTCATCCCAGTTCCTCACGAATAGTCCCGCCTTTGACTCAGTGAACAATAGCTACTTAGGTCTTCGAGGCTGTGAATCTATGCCGCTGTTCACCGTCTGTTCTGCTATACATTATGAACCATTTACTACCCTACCGCTCGTGGGATTGATGCAGACTGTAAAAACAATGGTTACATGCGGGATTCGATTGCAAGCTAGGATGTTACGCATGATTTAGTATTGCGTATTCTCTAGCCATTGATTAATGAAGCTAGACGGAAGGAAAATTTGGTTTGAGGCTTCTCTCTGTAATCCCCAACAGTCAAACTAAGCGAGGACTCGACTACACCTTGAACAAATTCAAGCTTTTCAAACGCGGCTTAACTAATTTGACAACTTTGCTCGTTGTTAAATAATAGCTCTACTTACAGTAGAGACTGAAAAGCTTCAGTTTATGGACTCTCTATCAGCTTGCAAGTAACGGATTCCTTGGTAGTCTCAGTAGCATTGTTTACCGCTAATTGGGGGAATTTGTTATCGGGCAAATTATGGGACGACTTACTAGATTAAATTATTCACTGCGGCCTTAGTGAGCTTCTCCTTAAGTTGCTTTTCCGAGATTTCATATTTCACACCTGCTGTACATTCATTATGATTGCCTTAGAATACGGTGCAATTTTCGCGGTGTGATGTTTCATTCTGATTAGAACTATGGTCATAACATAAGGTTACGTCGTGGAAAATTTACAGAAACGAAACCTCAGATCACTTGCAATGAACTCACAATAAAATCAATTGGATCTTCCGGTCGTATCTCGGAACAATCAAGCAAAGCTTGCGTCAAGTCTGGCATCACGTACTTCATCAGGTAATGACGCATCGGTAGCGCCTTTGCCTGAACACATTGGTATTCCTGAGTTTTGATCAACGACAACCATTGATTCTGTGAAGGGAATAGTTCAAGTAGCTTTTTGACAAACACCATTTTATCATTGGGCGAATAGTGACGAACGACACATACCATACTAGCTTAAATTGTATAAAATATGAAAACAACGGTGTTTGGATTGTTTGCAAAAAACTGACGTTTCGTCTATCCTGGGTAAACTATTTCAAGGCAGGTTTACGATCGATGCAACGTGAACTAACTTCGGCTCTAGTATGCCGTACCATTTTGTTTGTCCCTACTCGTACATCGGTTCGCAGCGATGAGTGATCGAATTTGTTGCCACTGTTATCTTAATTGGATAATCGTTGGCGAACTAGTTCAAATTCTTATTCGGCTGAACGTTTACAATCTTATCAAACTTACACGAAGACCTTCCGATTTCTGTGCGCTAAATTATTACACTTTCTACTGAAAAATCTCAGAAATGACAAATTTACCGCAACGTGTGATTAATTTGACGGCAGAAAATAACTGAACCGTTTAGAAATGTTTGCAGGTTTCCGTTACTCCCGGTTTATTACCGTCCACTAACCGTTTGTGAATTCTCAAAAAAGAACCTAATTTTGAAAGTACAGTAAGTTATTTGGACATGGTAGTGAACACAATTTCCCCCAATAGCAATAAGTCTAGGATCAGATCATTATAAAAATTTGACTCTTCAGCTACGTCCACGCACTGCAGATGTTGCCCCGGCTACGTGTTAAGCGTTTACTATCCATGTGACTAGATTATCCTTCAGAAATGTTCGAAAGGACGACATCGATGAAGTAGCTGATAATGAGTATGCTAACAACTGCTTCCGTTCGCAATATGGTGATGGTATTGGAAACGGTAGTTTAACCGACGATGATAATGATGACAATTCAGCTGATAATGCTGACGATGATTTGACTGATAATGATAATGACGATGAACAGAAAGATGACAGCAATTTTGACGATAAATATGATGGGCATCATATTCCACTAGCTTAGTAAGGATAGTGGTAAGATGGAGAAATGGCAAGGGCACGCTGTTCCATAGAACTTAGTTTTTCATTAACAAACCGGTCCACAGAATATATAAAATTCACCGCTGAATTGTGAATTAATCAGTTCACTTACCCAGTCTTCTTGCTGCTTTCTTCTTAGTTTTTCCTCTTCTGCTGTTTGACGTTTCGTGCGCATTTCGCACGACCTGATCCGTCTGAGACGCATTCTTTCAGCCTGCTTGCCCATTTCGTCAAACTGTTCAGTGTCAGTCACCTCTTGTGGCGCAGCCTGAGAGAAGGGAAGCGGGACAGCAGTCGTACGACCAATGGCTTTCCAAATCTCTTCCATACAGTTTTCTCTGCACTCTCCTAATTCTGGGGCCTGTTGGTAGGAAATGCGAGTATGCACGTTACTGGTAAAAATTCGGAGTTTTGCAAATTTCTAGCGAAATTTCCAGTAGAAGCATGAACAAAAACAATAGAACTTAGGATCGTCACGTGTTGGTGCACAGCTTTTCGGAGTTGCTGGACTAATTATGATGTTGAACCTAGAACGGCACACCAAACTTCGTTGTAAATCCAAATATTGCTATATATCTGGTTATTATGACTGTCGGACTGAGAAAGTGGTATCTTCCTAAGTTCCATTGTTCCTCTGACGTCACTCAGTGCAGCCAAGAATGCGAAGTTACTTTGGCGAATAAAATAATGCAGCTGACAACCAAAACATCGTTCAAAACGAGCAAATAAATCCGTTCCTCTCGATTTCTCCACACAGATATCTTATGAGCTGTTCAAAATACCGTGTACGAGTTAATGGAAAATATGTGGATTCGACATTTGCTTTCTTCTGGTCTTGGTCGGTTTGCCAAAATAATGGTAGTTTGGAGTGTGTCTTTATTTTCAAAATAAGTAGGAAGAAATGTACACTGAGAAGAGTAGAAAACATTCCGATGTTAAATCTATCTCTCTATGAAGTAACAAATTTAATATTTCGAAGCAAACAGTGTTTCACCCTGCTGTTGCAAGGCCTGACCTGTGACGCTTGCACATGTTTAGTGAGTTTCTCTTTTCTACCCTGGATTTACATTTGCGGTGAAATGCTTCGTCACTGAATGCTGGTTTTAGACATCTGTGATGCAACCGAAATGCATACAAAAATTCCCCCTCTCGTGATCGCATTGGTATCGCGTACGAATAGAAGTATCCCATATGGCAAATGATGATGGCAGGGAACACAAATAGTCGGCCTAGACATCCGCGACGGCAACAACAGTTAGCTAAGAAGAGATATAAGAAAATGGTTCATAATCATGGCCAGTTATTAAGGTCAGTTGTGTATGGTGAACATCTTCGGTTGAAGTTGTCCTCGAGTGATACCGGAGATCCATTTTCATATGGCGACAAAAGATTTCATAATTCATGACAAGTTCAAACCTCATTAAACAGTTTTGTTTGTTTGCTTTGTTCAAAAGTTACTTTGGAAACTGACAGTAGTTCATCCCATTTTGCAAGAAGACTAGTAAAAGAACTTCGTGAAAATTACAAAAACGGTGTGTTTAGAAGAGGAAGGAATTCCAGCGCGTGAAGGCCACTGAATAGGAAATTCAGCCATATCTTCAACCGTCTGCAAACATCTCTTAGGGGATCTTGTGCATCTCAACTCGGATAACTAGATTCAGTTAGAGTTGCAAGAGTCAGTCCACTGCTGATGGCCTCACCATCTTTATTCAGTAGCCCCCGCGGGAGTAAAACGTACTGCCGGGGGGGGGGGACGATCTACAGCTAACAGTCCTAAATGATACCATATACCTTCGGAAACAGACGATACGTTCATCAATATACTACCTCTCATCTATTTCTCGGAGCATTTCCATCAGTAAAAGTACATGTGTTATGCAATTGTCCACTGTATGATCTAGGAATATCTAATAGGTGGAGCAAATATTACACTACTGGCTGAATCATTCGTTGGTTTATGTTGCTCTACTTTGGCCGAAACATCGAATCACACATGTGTTGGCCGATTCATTTTTGTGAACCGGAGCTACTGTTCAATGTTCCGTTAAACTAAAAGGCAGTTCCAGCCGCTTGAATATTCAACTTAAAAAGTTGCCTACTACAATGGGTATAACTAAATCGGTGTTCGGGTAACGAGGACGTAAATTATGGAGTAATATAAACTTTGCCGGATATTCCATAAGGTGATCAGTTGGAAAAAACCTTAAATCCCAGGTAAATGAACTGTACTGCTTATGACTTAATCAATACACTAACGGTTCTTAAGGAACCACAACATCCATAAGTTGAGTCAAGTTAGTTTGTGCAACTATAAATCTTTTATAAACGTGTTCCGTCTTTGGTTATTACCTTCCAGTATTGAATAATGGTGAAAGAAAGACAGGGGATTATAAAGAAATGAAAATATTTTTACAATACGAGAACAGTATTGATCGCCATGAGCTGCCAGCTGTACCGCGAGATGCACAATTTTGAATAACCTATTACTTTACGTCATTGTTCACCTTTGGGATCTTGCGACATTTTGTTTTCAGTTCTAGTTTACATTAAGATAGTGATTTTTGAAAGGTAGTGTAACAAACCCGAAATGCGCAAAAGCATGAATACAACGAGGCAAAGCCTAGTGAATTCATTAATAAGGATTAAAAATTATACGATCTAACCAATTCGGAAATCTACAGGGTATTCACCGTACGGCTCCACACATACAAATATTATTCACCGAGTTGTGTTCTCAGCAATACATGAACAGATGGGCAGACTCCTTGAGGTAGCGTTTTCCCGTCGGACACTGAGTAAGCAACTTCATTCATTCAATTTGGGATTTATAACTCCAAGCAAATCAGTTCTGAGCCATTCTTTACCTCAAAGACAAATTCATTGATTCAATGTTGGATATTTTACGCCGAATGAATCGGTGATGATGCTCCCGAGGTTTTGGGTTCCGTTGGCAAGGATGCCTATTCTTGTTATCCACTGGGACAAGGGTTTTTGACCAGTTTATTGGTTTGATTACAAGTGCATACAAACTGGAGATCCTGCCAAGAAAAAATAAAGGAGTGATGTGCGGGGCCGGTTTAATTTCGTTTGTAGTTACGGAGCTTCGCAGTGGATTATGAGACCGCTTGCTTCGAATGCGGCACTAGAAAGCAGTTTGGCCCCGAAAAATATGGTTCCCTTTGCTTAGTTGTGAGGGCGTGGACTACCGTGTGGAGTTTTTCCTTGGGGGAGGCTCTATGAAGTGCATCCTATAAAACGGCATATTGTTTTGTCTGTCCGGGTTTTGGTGCTGAGCGGCGCGGTCACTGAGCATTGGTTCATGTTCTTTTATCAGCTTTTATTTAGCTCAGATGTCACGCAAATTTTTCGAAGATTGCTGTTCCAGTGGATATTACACGCATACTAAACCATTTTATGTATTCTTCCTGCCCTACAAACAGAAATAGTCACACGCAAGACCTAATGAAGCATGATAATGCACTCTAATCACATAATTTATTTATTCAGTACGCAAAATATTCCGTGCCAGACAGGCATTTGGATAATTCTGATGGTACCATTTCTCGTTCTACGTGTATAACAGATAAAGTGTGAGGTAGGACAGTTCCGTTGACTGCAACCCACTTCAGATTCAATCGAGTTTTCAATTAGGATATCTCTCTCCGCCAGTTAAGAAACAGTATAGCGTTTATTTCGAATTGTTTTTTGGTAAACTAGTCACTACCGTCACAATGAGACCGCGCCTTGACGTGGTGTAACGGCTTGCGTGCATCCATGACCCGACAAAATATACAGGATGGCTTGTACCAGCCCAAAGATCCAATCATCCACGGAAGGTCAACGGATAGAGAATTAACGAATTAGTCCCTTGGTCCTATAGGTCGGGCTTTATTCCAGTTGACAGCTCAATCGGAAAAAGAGTGCAAGAGTAATTAGTCCAAGTGGACAGGCTTTGATTGAGCCACACTCCGCTTTACTGCAGACAGGATTTTGTTGGATCCCAAGGTTTTGGTTAGTAACCGAAGTCGTTCTGCTTAGTGGCTGTGTTCCATAGCAGTACCTGACCACCATTCTCTAGGTGTTACTGTGGTTGTTTAGTTTGTAAATCACGTGACTCAGTTCGATGCAGCTTCACACTGGCCTGTACAGACAAGCAACCAATGCGAACCGTGACTACACGCAGTCGTGAAATCCAAACATTCGGCAAAGGCAATTGAACAGAACGTATTTCACCAGTCGGAATATTTCCAACATTGTATGCAAATCAATAAGTTTTAAATATAACTCGAACGTGTTTCCGTTCTGCTGTGGTCTTCTTGTTGACTACATTCTAGTAGCTTGTGTCGGAGCCAGTCCAGTGCCTACCGGAAATTCGCATACGTTCGTTACCGTGACTGACCGAATCCTGTATACTGAAGTTACACGTATGCAGATAATCTCAGAATGAATCGGTCGTCGCCCAGGATAATCACGATCGCACTATCCATTGAGCGGGTAGTTATAAGATAACACTGCTGGGAGTTCCCGAACCTCTATTCAACCGCATCTTCTGATTCCAACCGTCCGCTAATAATGTTTACGAAACTCGAAACGGGTCGACATTAAACAGTGTAGTAAGAGATTATCAACCTTATAGCTCAAATTCCCTCGGGTACCGTCAATCTATGGATCTTGGCTCCTTCATGATGGCTGATCAACGGGATTGTTTATAGCCGACAACGGATGTAATGGCTATTGATGTATTCCACGTCAGTGAAATACGAGTCCAGGATTCGAGCAGTGCAGTTCAAGAAATTGTACCTAATATATCACCAAGACATTTCCTGGGCACATCAAGATACGAATCAGTTCGAGCTGTAGGTAAACTTGATACAGGAATAATCTTAAGTGAGAAGACTGAAGTCTCCTATTTAGACTGGATCCCATTTGACAGTCGCTTGTACGCCGTAAGACTGCAGGGTTCAGTGGACGCATGCAAGGGAAGCTGTGTTAAGTCCAGTCCGTCTCTCATCTCGGCATACGCTCCTCCTACAGGCTGCAAACCTAACACGCCAAAACCGAGTTTTACAACAAACTAGTCGTTCTTGTCTGCAAGAGCAAAATCCCCGACATTGTGTTAGTAGTGGGTGACTCAAATATATGGATTGGAAACCGTAGTGCATCGAAAGATTGTTCAGGTGGCCGCGGCGCCTTGTCCGCTTACCGTGCGAATAACGGGGATAGATTTCTGTGATTCTGTGCAGACAATAGATCTCATGAGGTTCGTGTCGTAGAGCTTGGCATTTAGGTCGCAAAAGTTTCACCATCAGTCTAGGTGACATCGTCAGTACCAGTTGCTGGCTTTCTTCTCTATGTATAGGTTTGCCATTGACTTTGACCACAAACCTCTTCGAGAACTGTGACCTAGAAACCATGTGTTTGTTTTCCTCTTGACCTGCGTTCTTTTGCTCTTTGAATTCCGAATTTCGACATCCAGGCTGAGAAGTTTGATCCGTTTAGTTGTGTGCCGTTGTTATTTTGCATTTCGAGTATGTGAATATAGTGTGATTCAATTCCGTAAACGGGTGCGATTACTGACTCAGATTTGTGATCATGGGTTGGTGTGACTTGAATTCCGGTTGTCTCATTTAGCTGGGTTATCTGCCTCTCATTCGAATGTTTACGTGATTCAATCCAACGGGTTTACTGATTGAATTATTTGAAGAATACCAGGTTTGTAAGAAATCCCTCTCGTTGAGTGATCCAGGATCTCAACCTATTGCAGTTCATGCATCGACTGTGACAAGTATTAAATCGGTCAAACCGGAAAGAAATTGACTACCCAAATGTACGAGCACAAACAAGCAGCAAGAAGACGCGACATACTCCAGATCATATCCGTCCACAATGCTATGCCGTCCGTGGAAGCAACACCCAGTAGACACAGATCGACTTTGCTTCAGGTTCAGGTTGCATTGACTGGATATTCACTCGTCGACAGTAACTCGAAACACAGTAAGCGCACTGCCGCAACACAATCGCAGCTGCTCTCGGTTAGAAAAGCGCGCTCAACTCATTCCACTGGACAGCGCCATTCAGTCGCCTACACCGGTGAAGAACAGCTGCACAGTTCTTGGACCTGCTGTGAGCATTGCACTTGAATATCTGCGGTCGTGTGAGTGTACGCGGTGAACAATCAAGATCATTCGAAACGACTAGTGGCGTTCGACAAGGGTGTCCCATCTCTCCATGCTTGTTCAAATTCGTCATGGACGAGGTGATCGAAGATGCTTTGGGAAGTCTCCTGGATGCAGCAGTTGAACTAGGAAATGGCGAGAAGCTGTGTGATCTAGCATACACACATGGCGTCGTGTGTCTGTTCAAATCCGCGGACCATGCACGGCGTACATTGGACAGATTTCTGAGGGCTGTAGCTTCATACGGAACGCGTTTTGCACCATCATAGTGTGCATTGTTGTTGGAAGACTGGACGATGGTGGTGCCGAATTTGATACTGTATATAAGGAAACTAACGAATTTTGATCGTTTCATTTACGTGGGCAGCTGCATGAAGAAACTACGGTGATACCACAGTAGAGTTGGGTAATGGATGTATTCAAGACTCAAGCCTCATGAACTGTACCAAAGCACTTGTGACGCCGATTTGATACTCAACAAAAATTGATAGATGCTGTTCACCGTGTACCAGAGTATCCAATTCTGTTGTATCGATGCGAGACAGAGTATTTTTGCTGATGTTATTCAAAAATTCGGAGATTTTCGTTCACGAACGAAGGCGCAGTATCACCAACATTGAAAGGACGGACGGGTGAATAACGTGAAGATTGTTTCTCGCATTAGATAACGGTTCTCAGAACTTTCTGCGCGGCATATCCAGCTTTGTAGCTTTATTTGTTTAGGACATGTATTGCTTATTGTGAACACTCGTTTATCATACAGTGGCCTAGTTTCTGTTCCTCTCACAAAGCGAACAAAAGCTGACTTATCGGCGTGGTGTGAGAAATTATGCAGCAAAAGTAAGTTTCTCATTATTTTAAGCCTGGGGTCTGAAACATCGCTCTGTTACCTATATGGATTCACTGCATGATATTGCAACGAACGATGGACATTGGGGTACTCTAATGACTGAAATAGTTTGTCTGCACAGTTATATAGTATTCCATATATTGGATTCTTTTGTTTTTGCGCTTGTGTAAGTCCACTTTCTGTCCCTCTTGCATACTCCTTTTATGCCTGGCCAGGTGCGTGTCGTGGAGAATGTCAGTGGATAATGGGGCATGGTTTGCTGCTTATCGCTGGGCTCCGATGATGATAGTCATCATAATCGTTCAACATTAAACAGCAAGCCAAGTCTCGCTGGCAGCCACCTTCTCTTAAAACTAACACGTTTTAGTAAAAAGAGTAAATACCCGATGGCAACAGAGACTGGGAAAAAATAGAATGCTGCAGCAACCAACACACGGGACACAGTCTAACTGTACAAACGTACTTTTCAATCATTCTAATTCGGCAGAAAATGACAACACGACTGCCACTGTTCACGGTTCACCGCCATATCCTTCAGTGTCTCCAGCCATCTAGTTGACAGGTTTTTCGGACACCAACCACGAGGGCGTGAGACAGCTACTTTACTTTACTTGAATTTGCTGTGAATTCTCACATTCCAAGTTGCTGAATCATTCGTTGACCTCCACATGGATTTTTCCACTTCGTGTGATGAATGGGAATTAGGGCACGGTATGGTAGAAAGGTGTTCACCATACCCAACGCGTGACTCAATCAGCGAAGTCTACTAAGTCTCATATGCTGAGATAAAATATTCTCAGATTCGGCAACTAGTATTAGATTCATAACCTCTACATTACTCCGCGGATCACTCCGTCCAATCCTGGCGATACTACGTAGATATCGTTGATCGAAAACATGCAAGCGACGAACATCTCTGACGCGCCTGCCCCATGTCTCGCAACCATGCAGCAGAACTGAGCGCACTGCGGCACGGTACACTCGATCTTTCAACTTCAGTGAAATATGAGACCGACGCCACAAATGTTTCACTCCAGCGCAAGCCGTTCGAGCCGTCGAAATACGCCAGTCCACTTCCGCTGTCGTGCTCCCACCGTTTGACACGCATCTACCAAGGTAAGTGGCGCGGTCCAAAATCGTCAGATCCTCTCAGTATCGATCGACACTACTGTCTTCCAGTCTTCCAACAACAATGCACACTATGATGGTGCAAAACGCGTTCCGTATGAAGCTACAGCCCTCAGAAATCTGTCCAATGTACGCCATGCATGGTCCGCGGATTTGAACAGACACACGACGCCATGTGTGTATGCTAGATCACACAGCTTCTCGCCATTTCCTAGTTCAACTGCTGCATCCAGGAGACTTCCCAAAGCATCTTCGATCACCTCGTCCATGACGAATTTGAACAAGCATGGAGAGATGGGACACCCTTGTCGAACGCCACTAGTCGTTTCGAATGAACTTGACAGTTCACCGTATACTCTCACGCGACCACAGATGTGAAAGTACAGTGCTCGCAGCAGGTTAATGAACTTCGCTGGCATTTCTTTCCGGTGAAGAACACTGAATAGTGCTGGTCGATCCACTGAGTCGAACGCACCTTTCAAAGCGAGAATGACTGCGATCGTAATGCGGCCGTGCGTGCGGTCCATGCGATGCATGCGACCTCAGCTGGGACGAAATCCGACCTGGTGTTCGCGGATGTTATCCTCGCGAATTGGTTTCAAATCTAGGACCTTAATAATTATCAGAATTAAACTACTGCCACGATGATTGTTGCACTCATTCCGTGTGGATACAATCAATGACACCCCACGATCACGAAATACGCTCCTCGTTTCAAATATTACAAAGTTATTTCCTCAGACGTTCTGCACCCAGTTTGAAGAGAACTGCGGGAAGCTCGTCAGAACCGGCTGCTTATCCCTTCTTCAGAGGTCGAATATTCGACTATACACCTAATTCCGTTAGATGGTCGACAGTCACCACCAAAGATGTGCAGTTCCGACTTCAGCCTAAATAGGTTAGCGTTCGGCCAGCTAAACTGATCCTTGAAGTGCTCTGCCTAACGGTACAGCGTTTGCAGTCTACCATGGATGACCTCTCCATTCCTATGGCACACGACTTCACTAACCGAAGTTCAGCGCCCACGACTGTCGCGTATAAGCTAAAACAGTCTTTGACTATTGCCTGAAGCGGTCGCTGCTTCCATCTCTTTGGTTACCTTAATCCACCACTTCTCACCGTCATTCTTAAGGCTTGTCATCAACTGACGCTGCAAATGTCGACGCGAATTTTTGCATGGATACCGTAGGTTTGCTTCTTTAAATGTAGAGATTATAACTGAATTGCAGTGCCTCATGAGGAGTTTTGGTGTGACTTCATATTCCTGCGGAACACTAATAGGTAAGCTGTTCCTTTTGGAACAAATGCATGTTACTGGATAAAGTTTTCTGGATAATCTTTACTTCGACGTACCGTAACGATAAAGTGTATGTTCGATGAATTAAGGATTTGGTCAAATTTACAAATTTGATGACTATTATAAAGCTATACGAGTCAGTTTTATTTCGCTCGGCGTGACTTTGTTAAAAGAAATGTCTTGGCTGGGCAGCGAGCAATCTAGAAAAATAATCCGTTCTTCTAAGTATACTTCAGCTGTGAACTGCACAGAACTGCTAATGGAAACAAAAAATTGTAGCAGTTCTTCCACATTACACTTGAAGTCGGCTTCACAGAATGTGCCGTGTAAAATGAAATTATACATGAAAAAACCTGGGATGACGTCCTTCAAGTTAGATATTTTGATCCTCGAGATGAATGGTTGGGAAATTCAGTTGTAAAAAGGGATTTTCTACCTACAACACCTTTTGTTCTGCAGGTGATTTAACTGAGTAGGAAGCAAAGAATGCATCTTCATCTAAAAGAATTACCTCCAGCATTTTTATCCGTTTTACCACGTGCATACTGTTCGATTGGGATAGGGGATTTGATTACAAGTATTATACTTTCCAAGACCTGCAGGATAGTAAAGTTAACTAAAGCCCAGGAAAAACAATACTTCAGTTTACGTGGGTACATCAGTTATGAGATTTGCAAATCGAAATGTTTTTGCTAGCACTTGTTGAACAAGTCTCCACTAATAGTCTAGTAACTAAGTAAAGTGGAAAGCTGGCCATTGACAGAGTAAGCCGGATAGGAGCCCCGGCAGTCCGTATGATCTCGGAGCATTTGAGCCTTTTTGTTTCTTTCTCCAAAACAGTTCGTTCTCAACCCACCCGGCTTACTTAAGCTTCTGCTCGGAGTTTTGAGTTTCATGTTTTCCATCCGAGGCTTTGGTGAATTTGCACTCATCACCCATGATAGTTAGTAACTTGTCCACACTGTTTTCAATTCAGTACAACAATGCATATCAGAACGGGCTGTGTGATATTTTTATTAGGCATGATTTTTCAATCTCTTGAGGTGTGTCTAAGTTACAGAACCAGTTGTCACGTTTATAACCTAACATAGCTTTCATCACTTCATGGTCTATACCCGAATTAGTTGTTCATTCCCGAGTTTGACAAAGATTTTCAAGTTAAACTTGCCTAACAAAAACTTCACTGATTCCCGATAGCTGGAAATAAAGACCCAGGCTTAAATATAGATGCTCAGTCAAAGTCTCGCTCACCTCTACACCAGAGAACTTGTGACATCTGATGGTTCAACTAATGCGGTCGATGGTGGAGTTTCTTCTCTTTTCCTCAGGTATCCTGATGCTAAATTCCCACAGAGCCAGCCGTGCAACAAATGCGAAATAAATTCTGAAGTATACCGTGGTCACTGAACGGCTTCTGAATTGGCAATTAGACGACGCTGAGGTGAACCGAAGGACTAATTCTTGAACTCAATGTCAGGATATTAACTCCTTAATCACCGCCGGTCCGTGGGGCTTTTTATTGTATTCTGTAATACTGTACTACGTGACGGATATCAGTCAACATCAAAATTAATAAAATGGATTATTGTACACGGTAAAAAAACTAACTCTGTCAACGCGCAAGCAGCTACGTAGTGAACATTGGACGATATATTTTAGTTATGAAAGTTTGAAAGTATCTCTAACAAATCTTCCTCCCCAGTCAGAATACGTCCGGGATGGACTTCCAGTGCCAAGATAATCGGTGTACATACTAATGGTTACTTGCCGACAAGTAGGGCGAGCACTCTCTGAGTGAACAAACCGCGAAACCCCTTACCACAAACATGAGGTCAAACAACGAAAAAAGCACCACGGGATAAATGCAGTTGTAGTTACCCGCTGTGGCAAGTGTTAACTGTTTCTACTAGACGAGTCTGCGCAGAAGCTGAAGGTCATTTAGGTGTTTTGAGGAAGATCACTGGAAACATCGGACGCGCTGCCCCAGAGGTGATTTCGTAAACGCTGTTGGTATTACCTAGCCCACTAGCTTGTATCTGACGACTGGGGACAAACGCGATTGTAGCCATTAAGAATTTATTTGGAAATTCAATCTTTTAAGCTGCAAGCACACCACATGTTAGAAACGAATGCAAGGCTTCATAAAGGGTAAAGTCTGTCTAATTGATACATACATAAATAGAAACAATGATTTGTCAGAGATACCAAAATTTCCCCGGAAGTGCATCATCACCAAATTGTCAATCACCATTTGGACAACCCATGGAAAAGTGCTTTGGTAGCACTAACAAATGAATAACCCGTGCATTCCAAACAGGTATGCAGTCATGACGTATATGCCTACGAACCATTCGTTTCATCATGCCCTTTTTCGTGTGATTGATTGATAGCACGCTGTCTACCTTTCACATCGGCCGGCCAACCAATCAGCCGTCGGCATTTTCAGGTCTAATTTAGTCGGTCATTCATAAATTACCACTACCAATGACATGTAACCATCTGTTGCCTTTTTGGGCTATATAGGCCATTGATTTGCAGTCCAGTTCGTATGCGGTTCGTGTACTTGTTCGTAGTTAATTTTAATTAGGGATTGGATGATCGAGAAGTAACTGGTCGGAGAAAATTCACAGATCTGACACTAATACCATAGGATTAATTTATAAAGGAAAGGGGTTGCTGTGAGCAACGTTGCTTTACTTGAGGGTATGGAAAGACGATGGTCATCTTACTGATGGTAAAAATGCGACAAAATCGCGTACAGAGGGACCCCTCAATCATCGCTGCATTTCTGACTTCTGAGGGATGTGAATCATACAGACAATCCAATAAGCAGTTATGCTCTGTTTACTCGGTTGACGAAAAGATTGAAACGGAATACAATTGAACCCTGAACGTGCCCCATTTTCTGCCATTCGAAAATCCACCACAAAACAAAGTAAAACGTGCAGAAAAGATTTGTAGATTTTTGCTTTAGAAATTGACCACGACCAAAACAGAATGAGCGTGAGACAAAATGTTCCTACTCAGGAATACGTTTCAAGCACCCAACTACACCAAAGTCTTGCTCCAGTATTGCAAATATACTTTATACCTGAACTAGAAAAGATGGGAGATGAGCTGACTACGTACCGAAAAAAATGCCGAGCAAGTAGTATTGTATGGTGTGTTCCATTTTCGGTGAAAGAACGTTCTACGGTTTGTTTATCTTTTTCTGTGTCATGTTGAATACAAATAGGCGAGGTCAAACTGTCTCGATAAAATTATGTGAACTTCCTGTGGACATCGAAAATGTTTCTCTTTTGAATGGTTCCAGTTGTGAGACGTCGTTGACTCCGAGGTGGGATGCAAATCCATGCTTTACCGATTCAGTATTTAGCTGGCTACTAGGCCCGATTTGCGGAAGTACACGGGATCTATCTTAGTGTGTTCTCTCACGCGTTGATTGCCATTGTAGAGTTTTCATGCCGATTTTTAGGCATCGTTTAATTAGATTTAGTCCGCAACTGTCTTGCATATAAACTTTATTTTCCATCACTGTTATAGTCCGTTACTTTTTATGTGGTCAAAGCGAATGAGAAAAGAAAAGATACTCGAAATCGGATACCATTGACTCATATTTTAAAGAAAATTTAATTGAATTTGATGCTTTAAATCTCACTAGTGATCTGATATGAATAAATATCTAAAAGCTAGGATTTTAAGCCCAATATTTCATATGGAAACAATGCTGTGATTCAGAAAGACCAATCGTTTCGGTAAAAACCGAAATGAAAGTAAGTCCATGTTTTCAATCGCCTACTGCTTTTCCGAAGTATTATACCGGCCATTTCTTGCAAATTACTTTGCACGTGTAATTACATTCATCCTGCCAGTGGAATTGCCCCTCTGCACTTGTGAGTTGGAAGAATGTACAAATGCTGAAGTCAACGAAGGTTATTGTCTTTTTGCTTCAAATGTTCTCGGTCTGCGTCGAATTCCGAGTGAGTCCACTTTCTCTTCTGCTTTCTTGACCTTTGTTCTTGATAAGCATATGCTTGATTCTTCTGTCGATAGAGTAAGACGGATTTTGATCATCATGCTTCAGTTCTTTTTTATAATCTATGTCATTACGGCCGAGTTTATGGACTGTGTTAGCAATTGAGGTAATATGTTCGCTTCACATAATGCTGATTATTATGTAGGTTTTCTCCGTAAATGCTGGCAGTGAATTTTTGTGAATCGTTAGTTCCCAGGTAGAAATCTAAAGAAAAGTGACAACCGTCCTGGAGACACCTGTCTCCATTGTGAAATTACTGAAGCTGCGTTGCTTGGTGACGGATTGAACAAAAACGTCTTTTTGTTGTGAGTTGAGTATACGAAAGCTATTAGCAAAATACCGGTGAATTAGAACATTTGTCAACAACGACGCTTTATTAACCTATAACATTTACAATAAAAAGTAGTGCAAAGTGCATCGATTTTCAACACTCCTTGAGTAGTTAGGTTCGACGTTTTATGGACGTAATCAGCAAATATTTCGAAATTAATTTGACGCGGGATTGTCCTAACAGGTGCTGGTCCCGAATAAATCCGAGTCAATAAATGGAACGCCTAGACGAGAATCCACGTAGTGCACCTGAAAACAACTAGTACGAATTAGGAATAGCGCTGCCAAAATTTCATCTCGGAATGATCATATATATGTATTACCAGAATGCACTTAGTTTCCCCAGGAGTGCGCACGAAAGCTTTTCTTTTAAAAGCCTATAGAAGAATCACAAAGCCATTCGTAGTTAGTTCTTTCTTAGATGACATCAGTCAACATTAAGAACGGGACCAGAATGGCGCTGGAATGAACATTGAATGCGAATAGGTGAAAAGTCCTCAGTATATATGTGGCCCAATACACAGCTGCAACGTAACAAACTGGATTCCGGTGACACATGCCAATTCGCAGTGCACGTGTATGGAGATATATAAACAACAAAGTACTCAGTCAGCATCTGTGACGAGCAGTGAAAACAAAAAACTGCCTAAAGCTTCTAGGAGAATTTTGTCACTCATCCAGACAACAGCTACGTCATATGAATATATATACATATACACCACCGAACACTTCAATCACATTTGCAATAGTACATAACAAAAGTGGGCAATGGTGAAGAAGAGATCAAGTAACATTTTGATTTTTGCTATGGTGGATATTTTTCCTTCTTCTTGGTAGGAAGTTAAACGCCGGGAAACAATATTTGACAAACTCACATTGCTAAAATCGGCATCCATATTAATTTGGATTGGATGAATCTCACGTATGTCGAAAAATGTGAGCACATTTTCTTCCGTTTCGTTGGGAACTTGTGGTAGTGGAGGTATTGTTGCTAATCTGCTGTCTAATGCTTTCCTGTAAGCCCCATCCAGGATCTCACGAGGTACCACAATCTCCGGTTGGTCTAAAACATCATCGTCCGTGATTCCAGTGTCGTCGCTAAACGGCGGCGGTATTTTCCCTTCTTTGCCTTGTTGTTGTTGTTGCTGTTCTTGCTCTTTCTGAGGCTGTTGTTCCTCTTGTTCTTTTGCGGCTTGTGCTTCGGCTTGCTGGGCGGCTTGTATGTTCTGAGCTTCTCGTTCTGCTTTTCGTTTTTCTCTCTCGGCCTCTGCGGCAGCCTCTAATATGAGTCTTTGACGTTCTTCTTCAGCATTACGTTCTTCCTCGGCTAAATTTCAGAGCAATTCAGGCACAAGATTTCACCTTATCTGAGGAGTGATAATCTTCGAACTTTCAGTAATACGGTTTGAAAGAATGACTCAGAATGAATGAAATATGTTCAAGACATTATTGTACTGGTCCTTGATGCGCAAGTATAAAACCATGTGTGCAACTTACGTTTGGTTGAATACAAGCAAATTTTGTTTAACTGTTGGCTTAAATGATTACACAAATGTGAAGTTGGTGACATAACAGACTTATTCAAGAAAAAGGCAGCCAGAAGGAATAATAATTGACTGTATTTCATCCTGTTGAGCTACTCACGGTTTATAAATTGTAACAACTGTAGCTACTAGCACCGTACTGAACAGAACTAATTTAGTAACACAGGAAACCATTGAACAGTACAGAGGGAAGACCAATACGGAATTTGCGCCACTGTGTGCGCGAGACGCACGCGTAAATAAGAGTTAGTCTGGGGGTGATACACTCAATACATGGTCAAACTCCAGCGCAGCTGGCCTGTTCTTGGTTGGTGTTTGCAATTATTTGCATATCTCATTGAAACCACTTTCAGCCTGAGCCAGTATGCAGATTTGTAGTTACATATATGAAGCCAAACATTTAACACAAGTGCTAGTAAGTAAAATACCTAAAGGAAGATGGACTATCTGCATACCTTAATTTCACGGAGATAATCATGAATCGGTCTATATATGAACAAATTAAATACAATGCATGACCTAAAAGTAAAATTAACCTTACTTTACATACGATTTTGGTGGGAGTAAGAAAAGGATGGTGAAAGTAATAGAAACGGGCAGCTGTTGCCCCCAAGGACCTGCCTCTCTTTAACTTGTCCTGGAATACCCTCGGGTCTCAGCCCGTGCCCGCAGTTTCGCAACTTAGTTAAATACCCGCAGGTGCCAAGACTCCATCATAAGAATTGGCCAGGTTTCGCAACCGAGAAATGGAACAGTACCAGTCGCCATTTTGTACACGTTTTCCTCGGTGTGAAGCGAAGTTTCACGGATGCGCCACAGATGTCATCAATTCACGGAAGCTGCTCCGGCTCCCGCTTTTCGTGAATTGCCCCCATCTGAACAACCCGTCAAGCTTTTATGAAGATTTCTAGTTAGTGAAATTTGTTGAACACCAAAAATGATGGCCTTAGTCACAAACCTGCAGCAGCACCGCGTCAAGGAGAAGCAGTGAACGCATCAATCCTTTAACTCAAAGGGATAAAAACTTTGCAACTCCACTTTGAACTGCTGTTTACTAAGTCACTTTCATCGGCATACTCTAAATCAAAGTCTATTTTTTTCGTGAAGAACTCAACTCCACCATCTGCTGGACCAGGCGGATGGCATTGCGAAGCATGAGTTACGGCAAAGTTGGAAGGGTTGGCGTTACGAAACAACAATTACACATTGCAGTGAAAACGCCCAGAGGCTGTGGCGGTTGGCTATGCGCCTGAACCTAAACTGAGGTGTGTTGGTACAGAACGTTGAATGTCAATAGTCCTTCCTGAGGTGCTCCGTTCTTCAACAATTAGTGCTACGCTGCAGTTCCTTTAACAAAGTTGTGGTGGTGAAAATATCCAACAGGCGGTGATTTGACCCGTACTGTGATTTGTTTGTCGTTTTATATTCAGCTCACCACCAGAAACGCTGAAGGCACCGTGCAGAAATTTCGTTGTCATTAAGACTTATCCACAGTGTATATCCGTCTTTCATGAACCCAGGACTCCCGACAATAAACTGAGTGCCGCATTGTTTAAATCGACGGGAATGGTTTCTGGCAGTTTGTCAAACTTCAGCTCCACATGATATATCGTCATCTGCAAATGGTTTTGAAAGTCTACTCACCTGTGCTCAAGGGTCGAGCATCGAAAATGGACTGTTCTTTAGAAACCTTATATAAAAGCGGCTTCAAAAGTGATCTGCAGAGTAGGTTACATGCAACTCCCATGATCACTCTTTTGTTTTGATTCTGTTTTCCTCAAAAACGTCACTATTAGCTTCCCAACACATTAGCAAACACGAAACACCAAATATTTCTAAGAAAATTTCTAAAAATGAAATAAAATAATAAATTGTCCGGATTTTCAGCTAAAAACCTCGTTTTTAATGAAATCACTGCTCAATTGGTCGTTAAAAACATGGAAGGACTGTATAGCTGTCTCATCATTGCTAGAATGGAAACATTTAATCACTTATTATTGTGAAGAACCTTGGTTTCCTTCAGGAACCCGTATATAGCTAATCCTTTCTTTTTCCGACTGAGGGCGGTGTCCTTTGCTCAAATCTATCTGGCCATACACTGTTTCAATGCAACCGACCTATCATTAAGCCGTTAAAATATTGTGAGACTCACGAGTGGATTTCAATCAACCAGTACAATTATTCTAAACATTCAGTTCTTTTGATGTGGAACCGAGAGACAGATTTTATGTAAGTTTGGAAATTCATCTGCGCACGGTGGATCTAAATGCCAGCACCACGACTCGGATTCGAACCAGTGACGGTCCGCACACCGGGCGTAATATCCGGTTCTTCGTGCCACTTCAAAGCAACTGAAAATCAACTGGATACGTTATTCGGATTCTTTTCGGCCGTGCTGTTTGCTGCCGTTGGATAGTGGCCAAGGATGCTGATCCAGTCACTAAAACCAGATTATCATCGCTCAATTCACCATTAAGAAACCATGGAAGCACTGTACAGCTGTTTCATCCAGCTTGTTAGGAATCATCAGCAGTGCATATCCACCGCGCCCCAACTGGGACACTAACCTGGGACGAAGGATTTGTTCACTCGAGGGCAAATTGGACGCGGTTTCCGTCTTCTCGAAATCAAAAGCTTCGTTTTACTATTGTTGTGTTTAAGGACTCGTTAAACAGTTGAGACAAATCTAAATGGAGATTAAATGTTCGGTTAGCCATGGAAACATGTAATTGGCGTGAACGAGGTATTTGCACTTTTTTGTTTGGATGAGATTGAAATTTTCCCTAGATTAGAAAAACCGAGTCCACGAAATGTGAACATTTTGTCCATCACTTCATTACCGTGATCGTTTATCCTTCCATAAATATCCTCACTCAATCTCTTGCGTGA
>LUCM01010354.1:9319-25609 GCA_008360955.1 Fasciolopsis buskii | reverse complement strand
TCACGCAAGAGATTGAGTGAGGATATTTATGGAAGGATAAACGATCACGGTAATGAAGTGATGGACAAAATGTTCACATTTCGTGGACTCGGTTTTTCTAATCTAGGGAAAATTTCAATCTCATCCAAACAAAAAAGTGCAAATACCTCGTTCACGCCAATTACATGTTTCCATGGCTAACCGAACATTTAATCTCCATTTAGATTTGTCTCAACTGTTTAACGAGTCCTTAAACACAACAATAGTAAAACGAAGCTTTTGATTTCGAGAAGACGGAAACCGCGTCCAATTTGCCCTCGAGTGAACAAATCCTTCGTCCCAGGTTAGTGTCCCAGTTCGGGCGCGGTGGATATGCACTGCTGATGATTCCTAACAAGTTGGATGAAACAGCTGTACAGTGCTTCCATGGTTTCTTAATGGTGAATTATTTCATGAAAACATTCAATCTCCTACTACTAAAATGCATCAAGTAATCATTCTCTGCAGGTAGCCTAAGTACGACGAAGGCTTTGGATATGACCTACAGAGCTTGAATACTTGATGCATTTTAGTAGTAGGAGATTGAATGTTTACATGAAATAATTCACCATGTGATATCGTCGCTCAACTCACGATAAAGAAACCATGGAAGGACTGTACAGCTGTTTCGCCCCTGTTAGAAATCGTCAGCAGGGCATATCCACCACGCCCGAACTGGGACGCGAACCCGGGACGAACGAGTTTGAGGAGACGCCTTAGCCATTACGCTACCTAACAAGGATGAAACAGGTGTACATTGCCTCCATGGTTTCTTAATTTTGAGTTGATTGATGACACCGCGTGGTGAATTATTTCATGAGAACAATCACTATCCGACTACCAACCACAAGAACCGTGTTAGTTTCTGGGTCAGTGAAATACAGGTTTGCGCATCATTTATTGTTCACTTAAGTAATTTAAACTCGGCAGCCATGTCTACGATAATGTGTCTAGTAGGAGATCGTTGGTTCGACCTTAGATCGTAATGTGGACTTTTGCATGGATAGTGCATAAGTGGATTTCCAGATCTGCATATTCTAAGCGTGTTTCAACGTAGCCCTTTCTGTCTCCTCTGCTCGGGGCTTTCATCCAAGCAGAATGGAATCTGGCATTCATCTCCGAGGTGCATTTACCCTCCGATCTTAGATGGTCATCAGTTGTTGTTACTCGTTTTCCCCAATAACAGCGTCGTTCTTTTCGAAGGTAGTTCTGCGTTCTATCTAATTTGATTCCTAATACTGTTTTCGTTCTTACCGCGTTACTAATCTTGGGATTCCAAAGCTGTTTCAGCTTGTCACTCAAGGTTATCGTATCGACCGTGATTCATCCATCCCGATTATTTAATCGGTTAACAATATAATTGTCATATATCGAAGTTTCTGGGAGAATTTTGCAATAATGATCCTTCGCAGCCTCTTTAAAATGACCAACTTAAATGGCACTTGTAGTCCATATCGTTATTCATATCTCTTATTACGCTCTCAATAAACAAAATGCCATGGAAACTTTTCTATGCTCTAACTCGATCGTGCACCAGTAAACAAAAGTATGGTCGCGGTACAACTAATTACGAAGACTGTTTGGTTTGAAACGTGGTGACTTTACCTATTTTTATCATTGCTACTGTTTCATCAGGGAAATGGAAGCATTTCATCGCTGAGAAGCGAGGTTTGAAGGTACAAAAGCCTCACAATAAAACAGAACAATAGAATATGGTGAATTGGTCCTTTCCAAAACGGCATAATTTAAGTATTAGTTAGGTACACAGTTAGAGCTTGCACCTCGTGGATTGTGGAGTTGGTCTGATCCTGACAATGTTGTTCCTGTTTAGTACGCTTGCCGGGTCACGACTCACGTTGGGTTTCATGGGACACAGTAAGAACACACGATCCCGGTACATGACTAACGGTGAAAACCAAAGCATTTTCTTCAGTCGCTAGTGTAAACCACACTTAATCAGATGCAGACTCTGATTTTAATGTTATTTCACAATCATCCCATCTGGTCATATCTAGCTGATGTTTCATGGTGTTTATGATACTTTGACGGAGACGAAAACCGTGAAAATCAAAAGCACATCTACATATGTGCATTATGTTCCATCATCCCCGAGGTTTGTCTATTGATTTGAACATAATGTTTGCGAAGGTGAAGGTCGCATGATTATAGTCCATCGAATTAACAACTATCAGGCGTTTTGGTCCTTCAGGACTAGTCGTGATTCACGGCACCGGCCAGTCAAAACAGACACGTGATTAACCATGAATCCACAAGCGAACGAATGGTGACAACGGTACACTCAGACCCTGATCGAGAGCTATCAGTTCCCATTGAAATTTTTCAGCATGGAAGCAAGTATCGGAACGTGCTGCGACACATTGTTACAGGGTTGACACGGAGCAAGAATTTACAGAGGAATGCTGTTAGATCATCCAAAGGCAGCCCACTCCCCAAAATACGGGGGAATAGTTCGCCATCAATCTTAATAGTCTAGTCACAAGAGAACAGTAATTTCAGTAACGGGGCTTTGCTAATAAGCTAATTTTGATTTGAATGGAATGGGTAACGGTCTAAGACCATAAAACGATTTGTAAAATGACAATGAAAAAAATATCATGAAAGCAGGTTATGCACGAGTACAAAGACACCATTTGCAAAGATTAGATTTATTTCGTTTGATTCAATTGTCATTCTCTTGCCGCAGCGCTTTGATTAAGATTTTAGGTGACGCGTTACAGTTTAGTAGATCAAAATAAAATCAATAGTGTCATAAAATGTAGATTGCAAAAATGAAAGATCCGCAGAAATTGAACAGGTGAATGAAAAGTATTGCAGTTAGCAGGCGCCAGTTGATGATGTCGTGTACAAGACAAATTATTTTCGAGGCAGTCGTTCTCATGCAAAAGACACATTGTCTTTACTTCCCAAAGATCCGATGGCACCAAATGCCTTAGCAAACATTTTCGCATGCTGAAGCCCAGGAGGAATTTACAAGGATTGAAGAATCCTCGGTTCCGTTTGACTTTTGTAACATTTAACCATGCACAATGTGCAAAAGAGAAACGGTGGATCAACCACACGGTAGTAATCTAAATAAGAATGTGAGCTAATGAAACGAATTCTGAAGGCCGTCATCGTCAGATAAGCTTGTAGTTGCTTTCAAATAACTGTCAACCTAAAGATTTTAATACGCAGGCATGCATTGAATTAGATGTCTCTACATATTGTACCCTATTTCACCTAGCTAACACACACAGCTGTACATGTACGATGAGTAAACAAGAAAAGGTCAAAAGATCCAATCTCGTCCTCATTGGAGAGCACGAACGTATCACACATCTTTTGTTTTCCGTACATTTGTTGACAAGCAGTCAAGCGACAATAAATAAATAAGGAGTATCTTTCACAAACAACATGCTCACCCATTTTAATTGCTTCTGATATTAGCCGATTTCGCGCTGCTGCTGCGTTCGGGGCCATCAAAGCGCGATAGACTTGCAAGCGACGTTCATATCTCTCTAAATGTGTCTCAAGATTACCATATAATTTTTGCATTCCTTCTGGGTCATTTATTCCATCTTCCATTTCCTTGGTCTCAGTCACATGAGGTGCTTCTTCTTCCGGCGGTGACTCAGCAGGCAGATCGCCCAAATCTGGTCCACCGACTGTATTCGGCCTATCGGTACGAAAGCCTGGTGGCCACGGTGGTGGTATAACTTTTGCTGTCGCCGGATCCATGCCCATCGACTCCAAACGTTGGTATAAACGATGAAGTGTAAATTTATTACTTCCCACCAAGTTAATCACGTGATGTGGTGTTATTAGTCGATGAAAACCTGGGTGTTTTTCATCACCCACCGACTCTTCGTCATCGGGATCAGCTGTAAACAGAAAAATTGAAGAAACTTAGACACGATACCGGCAAACGTTTCTTATATGCTATATCTTTCGTATATTACAGTTTATTTGCCTAAATCAGATCACATTAGTTTCATCTTGTCATATAAATAAAACACTTTGTTTATCACCTCTGGATTTCGGTATTCCTCCTAACGCTTGTCTAGTTGGTGGCAAAGGGCGACATTTTGCCTCTTCGTTGCTGATGTTGTGGATATCCACTGTTCTACAACCCATATTTCCTAGGCCGCCTGAGTTTTCCGGCTTATTTATCACAATATGATCTCGTAAATTTTGCCTGGCTTTAATCAACAAATTGATAGGTATATATATATAAACTGAAAAATAATGATATTGCTACACATGAGCGTTCCAGCTTCCGGTGTTTCGAATGTACTCGTTTTTATGTACTGCACGATTACCATTTACTTTCATGTGACCCCAGATCCGAATGTGCTTGAAATCAGCAGTCGGATTTTACCCTAGGCATTAATCGTGCACATCGAATCGCTGGTCATTAATCATATCAGTCCCGGTCGTTCTTGTTTGGTTGATGTATAATTCCAAATCAGATGGATTTTAGAAATGTAAGAGTATTAATTTGCTCGTGGTCACTCCTAAAATTATATCTATGGTAAACGGAAACACTTGACTGAAACAGTCAGGTTGTAATGTTCATATTTTCCACATTTCAAAAGTGCCACGCGAATTTTGTTTTTCTTCCACTCCAATTAGCAACCTCTTATCATCGTCTTTTACCTTTGCTATGGATTTAGAAGCCCGACATAAAGTAAAATAGACACGTAGTTGCACAACACACCACAGACGAATATACCATATATCGTTATATGAGTCAGTAACCTGTCTTTGTGGCCTATTGTGAATTTCACTGAAATTTTCAGTTCACCAACTCTGGTTATGATTGCTATCTGTGTAAACTGGTCATTGTCAGAGTGATTTCACCTCAGCATTGGATATGTTGATCACGGAAGTGTCTTGATGGGTTCGAAACAGTATAGGTGCCCTTCATCGGCGGTCAATCCTAAAAATTTCAGTTTTCTAAAGTTGTGCAAAATATCAGTTAGATTGTATTGTAGGTATAAACGTTTACTTGTTAATTTTCGTGAATTTATCCGCAGTATTCACCTTCGATAAACAACTAGCGTAACTCTACTGACCTACACAAACAAATACTGAAAGAGAATCGTCATTTAAATGATTAATTAATATAAGATTAAAGAATGTCACACAGATTAAGTCATCGACATGAGGTGCCGATGACCACTTATACGTGATCAAGTTATTCCGGTGATTCGGATTTACGCCCAAAAGTATAGAATCAAAAACTGTGGCATTAATTGAGTCACATACTTTATAACGAAAAATCGAGTTACATGTTTTGTGATTGGACCACAGAAATGGTTTGCTGATAACAAGTTTATGCTCTCGCAAGATTTATTACCCGAGGTGCGCATGTTAGGGAAAATGCTACAAATCTGTGCACGAACGTAATCAAAATGAGAATTCCATTGATGGAAATTTATGGTACGTACTCTCTCCATCTGCAGTGAATATCGGTAACTTGTAGTTTTCTTCGATTGATGACTATGAGGATTCTGATTTCAGCGCAAAAATGATTAAATGAGCACTACTGAAGTCTCAGTTACTTACGTCGAAATAACATTTCCGCTTGTTCCAACGACTTAGGGAACCCGTCAAGGACAAATCCTTGGTTCTGACATGGTTTTGACAAAAGCTTCTGCATCAGTAGACTGAAGATAAGATGAGATGTAACATAAGGATTGATGCATTGGTGCAGCCCCAATTAGTATATGTTCGAAAAACGTATCTAATTTTCATAATGTCACGAAGCCGCACATGTAAGCTTAATATCACGCTTGGGACCTGGTTCTTGGTTTGCTACTCTCCCATACTAGCATTCTAATGTTGACTTGGAACACTGAAAAATATGCTTCGAAGAGTATGTACAAATTAAACAGGAAATCTTTACCCTATTGTCAACTAGTGTTGGACCGAATGATTTGAGGGCGAAACCTCAAACTCTGATTATTGCACCAGCAAAGCATACAACCACAGGTTTAGAAAATGCATTCGTTTATTCGCAGAACGCACAAGGCCATCAGCCTACTCAACAACTGGTGAGCGGCAAGTAGAGTAAGTTGTAGCAGCAAAATGCAAGAACACTTTCTCTTGGTGACAAAGACCTCCAATCGGAACAGTTCCACGATCAGCTAGCGTTCCATTGCCATACTCGTACCTTGTTATTTTGGAATCGCACCTTGTGATTCCGGTTTTGGAATGGGTAAACATTTGTGCTTTAATGCAGCGGATTATACTGGAAACGACACACGATGACGTGTTACATGATCCCTTAGCAAATATGGACAGATACTGGCTGACTTGATGACCGGCACCGAAACAGCAACTGCATTGGTGCTAATGATATCCCGGTGAGGTTAGTTTGACTTTAGCGATAGGGCGAAACTCCACTCAAGGTGGGTAAAAAGAAAAAAGAACTGAAATGCATACAGGCAGAGGAAAACAACAAATAATATGCATGATAATAGTAAACCTCAATCAGTTAGTCGGTTTGTCAATCAATAAATCAATCAATTACTCAGTTAGTCAGTCTATCTCTATCAGTCAGTCACTCAGTCTATCTGTCTGCCTGCTCTTCCACTGTCTTTCCTTTGTTATCCATTTCTCTGGAATAAAAACTGAAGCTCCAAACATGAGTCTTAATTCTAGTTTGAAACATGTTTATCTCAACCTGTCCCTCTAGGCAATTGAAGTCGGTGGCCTAAAATTTCCGAGGTGTTTTATGTACCATACCTGTGGCAAAGCAGCAATGGAAAGCCACACGTCCCGTATATGTTCAACGTTCCTCAACCGCACCAGCCACGGCCTGCTTCTTATGGTAACTAGCATATTATACACACGTATTAATAAGTTGCGACAAAAGATTCATTTTTGTTTAAGTTGGTTTGAACTTAAAGCCATGGGTAATCATGATCGCAGTTTGGCATATATTTACTGAATTGCTATGGTACTTGGATCCGTCGCGTCTTTACAAACTTCTGTAGAAACCTGTTTTATTAGTTTTCAACCGAATAAAATAGAGCAAAAATGAACAACAAGGAAAATATGGAAATATTTGCCCAACTTACCGAATTATCGTTTCACTGTTTAAATAGCCATTTGCATCGGTATTTTCGCGTAAGTTTTCCAGCTGTTCTTGTGCATCGGACACCAGCTGTTCCAGTTCATCTTCGGATTTCCACATTGGTGGTGGAGACATTGGATAGTGTTCCAAATCACCGATCGTGTCAGTTTGAGTTGATTTGCGAATAGAAGGGACTTCATCTGTAACAGGGCAATAATTCACGAGCACAGTTAGGAAGCACCAAACAATAGGGACCAGAAAATTATTAATGTTGCAGCAATAAAAACAATCGATTTTAATCCATCGTGGGATTTGACGACTGACTGACAAGGGATATGAATGCAACGCACACTAATTCATGTTTATGTTAGTAAAAGTTCAGCGAAACAAGTAGCCTACGTACTAGTAGCCGTCAGTAACAATCAAAACTACAGGAGTATACCTCACCTTTCTGTTGGTCACCTAGCTCTGTATTCCCTGGATTTCACCACAATTCCACCGGCACAAAGTTACGAAAAAGCCGGATTTTTTGGTTTGTTTAGGAAAATATTATGGAAATCAGTTTAATGTTTAGAGGTTCCTAGTTGCAGCAGAAATAACTGTCAGGCGTCCGTGTACCAACAGCTGTAGCCACCTTGAAGAAAGAAAACATTTTGAAATATTTGTGGTAACCAGAGGCACGAAACTTGGCCCATGGTGTTTTGATGCTGTTATCTGTTATTGTTTTTAGGTTACCTCCGTCATCTCAGCGGGCTGAAAAACCTCGGAAAGCGGCCTGGTGCCGGGCGCATTAATCTGCCAGAATTTTAAACACCGACATTTTCACTAAAGGCTAACACCCAGGAAGCCTTTTTTGTCCGTTCGGACAGTCATTTGGGATTGCCCGCCGAATAATAGTGGGCTGGAGGAGCTAACTACTCTATTACTTGCTGTATATCGTCCTACTTTGGGTAGAGTCAAGATCACTGAGAGACTCGTGCCATCGTTTGTTGTCTCCAAAGCCCCTCGATAAGGGTACTGCATCCCGCCGTAGGGATGGGCAGCAGAATGTTTCAAATGCTCGTAACCGTTCCCTCTCAGACACCCAAATTCTGTACCTAGACTATAGTGATAGTGTAGTTTTACTGAGCGGTAATCTCCTAATCATCGGAATCATCTCTGAAACTGTTACAAATGACACAACAAAAGGTTGGCTATGTGAAAGATTTCAATTTGAAACTGCTTTCGTTCATTCTTCCTAGCGACTGCCTGGATTTGGCACAGAGCTTTGCTTAAGTGGACATTTGCACAGTCACTGGGGATGTTAGTAAAGAGAATATACACTCTACATTCTAACTGCCTCCCTTGCTTTAGCTCGAATTAGGTTTATGCCAACTAGGCAAGAAATTCGGACTTCGTTGAAAAGACGAACTTATTCAGCTACGGCACACTGTGGTGATATTCAGTTGCGAATAATGGTCCAATCGTCTAAGTGCATGGTGTCACCTATTCGTCCTCTAGTGGGGTTATATGGGGATGGCTGAACTTGTATAGATGCAAAAACCAAGTCAGCAAGCATACTTCGAATCGTGATAACCACTCACTTCAGGTAGTACCTTTACAGGACAGCATACGTTTGGTAGGAAGCTCGGTTTGTATGTCCGTCCAGCTATCATTGTCTCGAACATTGTTCGTGTTGGAAAATAAAAAGCCGGAAATGACAATGTGGAATAAAGTATCTAAAGGTAGGTTTTCATATGGTGGCTGTGCATGTCTGCATCATTCGCGCCAAAAGTGAGGGTAGGTCATTGGTTGTAAGCATTACAGAAAACCGATCAATGGCAATACTAATGGCGAAGCGGTCGGTTGCTTTGTTTCAAAGATTCAACCCTTACAGCCACTACAAAACATGAATGTAACCCGTTCTTCATGCGAATGTTTCTCGCCCTTTTCTTACTTGCAAAAGCAACCTTCTACCGTACAAAACTGTGTTCCTCTACTAATTCGTGTTATTCCACTTCCCACCCGATTTCCCCATATTCTTCCAAGACTGCAGTCGGCCACGCTAGTGATAATGTCACTAGATTAAATCCTGTTTCTGTTATCTCGCGTTCTGCTTCAGATGACGTCCAAAACTCACCGAATCCGATTCCCCCCGGCTGATGCACTTCTTTGTCCTCGGTGCTCCTTTCAAACTAGCCACATTTAATGAGTGAACACTGATGCATTCCCAACGGCAGCTCTGTTACCCGAATGACATTTCCGTTTAATCCTTACGTGAAGTTTCGTCTGCGTTTTTCTGAGATCTTTGAGTCTTAGGCTTCTCGTGTTGCTGACGTTGGTGTGGCTCTCAGTGTGAGGGCTGAGGCTGCACTACTTGACTTGATCCCAGAAGACAGCTGGCTATGCCCAGTGAGACGTAGAGTTCCATGCACAGTAAATAACCCTCGTTCTGATGGATGCAACTTGTTTGTTGTCCTGGCGTACGCGCCAGCAGATTGCACAGCAGATTCAGTCAAGGACACTTTCTATTAAAAGCAGTACGACCTCTTATGCACAGCAAGGCGGGGTAATATCGAGATTTTAGCAGGAAACATGAATGCTAGAGCAGGTCGGTTGTCCTCAAATGATGTGCATCTAGGAGGTCTCTTTGTTCTCGAAAGGTGTCTCTGAGAACAGGGAACGGTTTTTGGCTTTGTGTCCAGACAATCTACTGTTTCTCACTAATGCGAGTATCAGACGTTCCAATTTCTTCTAGCCCACCTGGCGCTTGTCCTCTTCGAGTCAGCGATGGACCTAAATCGGAAGCAACGACACTAGCGACAAACGGCGTGACTGTCTACAAGACCGCCGGACGCAACGGGGCACAGTTCTCGATTCTGACTTCCCGTTAGTTTGCAATCATATGTCGACGTGCTTTGGTGCCTGCTCAAAACGCACGTTCCAGTGTACCATAGATTGTGAAAAGCTATCAGATTCAATCAGAAATTAGGTCTTTCGAAATGCAGTGGCTGGAACGTCAGGGTTACCTGATCGTCGAGATATCAATGAGGACTTCATGCATACTAAAACTGAGTTGATTCCGTTGGATTGGTGACTTGCCGCCTAACCAGTCGCATTGTGATGCCTTGGATTTCTGCTGAGTCCTTGCGCCTTCTTGTCCCAGGCCAGTCTATCACATATGGTAGCTCGCTACGACACGTGAACTCAACTCAAGCTGGCGTACGCATCGCGAGATCTGGTGCTCGCAACCAGCTTCGGAGTTGGAACATGTTACCACCTTGGGAAATTTCCGCAAGCTGTTTCACTGCATCTGAGCTACCAGTAGGAAAGCATTGAGTGTTTGCAAAACAACCGGTCAAGCTGACGGTTCGCATACCTACAACCAGAAGAGATGTCTTGAACTTTTGGCGGAACATCCTGAAGCACAATTTGCTTAGCCTCAGCCTATGCGTCTACTACAGCTATTCCCGCAAGCATCCAATGGCCTATGACAACAGATCCACCAAATGAGATGGAAATTCTCAAGCAAATTCGAGTCTTAGGATGTCACAAAGTGTCTGGATCCGACAGACTTTCCTCAGCCCTATTTAAAGCTGGAGGAATGAAATTGATCAGAGAAATTCAAGTTTTGTTCTTGAAGATCCGGTACTCCGAGAAGGTATCCTCCTCGTGGGGTAGTCGATCGTTGTCTCCGAGTTTAAAATGAGCGTACGCAGTAACTATGCTAACCGCAGGAGTACTAGCCTAATCCCAATGGCAGCAGAGCTGCTTTCGTCCGTTCATTCTTCACAGATTGTACAACACTCGTGAAAAGCGAACTCGTGGGAAGCAGGCCGGGTTTCGAGCTGATCCTGGTAGCGTTGGTTATATATTTACCCTCCAATGGTGTTAGAGTACCTCTATACTTTCCAAAGACCATCGGCCATTGTGCTCACGGACATTTGCACAGTCTTCGACTCTGTTGGTAGGTCTGCACTGTGGTACGGCTTACTAATGCGTGGAGTATCTGAAATGTATATGTCGGCCTTCCCATAGTTGTGTCGTCTTATCTCAAGTCGGATTAGAGCTTATGGACAGCTTTCAATCTCTCCGTCATCTCCAGCGGAGTACGACAGGGCTTTCCTATCTTGCCATTTCTTTCTAACTTGGTCATCGAGGCATTTCTACAAAACGCTTTATGCAGTCTTTCAGACAGTGGAGTTGATCTTCACCGAGGAAACGGAGTTTTGCCTTAGAGTAGGCCGATTATACCGTTCTGCTCAATGACAATGCACAGGCAATTAAACGCACGTTAGACCTTTTGGTGATTGATGTATCCAGATACGATATGTGCTTTGGACGTTCAAAATGCAAGGAAATTATTCAAGGCTGGTACGAGCCTTTGTCTGCTCTCACCCTTTATGGTGAGTGGTTAGAGGTAGTCACTATTTTCTTGTATCTCGGGATCTTGATCACACCTGGCCGAGGTGTTGGCGTGGAGGACTTCACACGAATTGCGAAAGTCAGAGTAGCTTTTGCGAAGTTGCGGTACTTTTAGCGCCGTCATGATATCCGCCTTCCCCTCACGGGCAGAGTGTGCAATGCCACAGTTAGTACTGTTCTTCATTACGGTTGCGAAACCTGGCCCTTCCGCATTGAGGATTTCCGGCAACCTTTTGTATTCGATCACCGATATCTCCGAAGCATTGATGATATCTGGTTGGAACATCGGGTGAGCAATGATGAGGTGCATTCTCGTGTATTGGATATAAGCAGTCATTCTCGGACTGAGATAATCGCTCCACGTAGCGTCCGGTGGCTTGGGCACGTATTGTATATGCCTATCCGTCGTCCACCTTCTCATGCTCGATTTGCACTGGCCAGACAAGCCCGGAAGAGTCGACGTGGTGTTCAGACTATGACTTGGTGTAGAGTTGTGAAAAGTTAGCTCCAGCTTTGGCCTCGATTGATGCTTCCCGTCTTCCTGGCTGGAGCCCAAGAGATGAGGATTGTTGTTGGTTGCAGACGTTGATAGATATGGCTCAGAACCGAAGTCAGCGGTGTGAATGCTGTGTGGCGCGTCTGTAGAGCTCATAAACCTTAGGAAATATCCGCGAATACCAAACAATCACAAAATGTTTACAATGAAATCAGAAATCGATTTGTTTTTCCTATTTTACCATTGTTTTTCCCTGTTTTATCCGCTTTCTGTAAAATGTTATTTGAATGCTGCTGTACTAGCAGCATGGCTGCATGCAGGCGGGTGGATAATCCATATGTACACAAACTGAAAATAGTCATAATGATTTTTTGCCGGACTGTATAAAACTTGCATTCTTCGCCTCGTATAAATCCACGTGATTTAACTAACCTAATATTTGCCATCCCATCACGGTAAATTAGTGATCTATATTTGCAATAGTTATCCATCGACGAGTTCGTTCCTTCAGCCGATTGTGTCTTCCGGATCAAGGAAATTCTAGTGCACGATAAAGCACTGGATTTTAGAGCATTAAATACATTTAGGAATTTCGAAAACTCTGTCTTTCGTTTTGCGCATTACACTCAGTTTCGTCGTTTTTGAACATAAATTTATTCTTTTTACTTACGTCAGATTTGTTCTAGAACACTCTCGCACGGATTTTGGCACTTCTACTGGTGAGAAGAATTTGTGACCTAGACTCCAAGGCTCAGTGGTCAGAATTTTTATCGAAATAATTATCACTTTTTTGATGCAATATTTGCAATGCACTGTGACGTTCAAATGCTTGCGGACTCCATCACTGCGATCATCACCTTTGTTAAGCGACTGTAGGGCGTCGGTCCATTTTGCGGCTACGATGATAGGGGATTTGCTTCATAGTAAATGTTCACATCTAACCCAGCGGTTCTCGTGAAACTGTCCCAGTTAGACATTACTTTGATGTTTTCCTACTTGAAATCACCAGTGACGAATCTGTTCATGC
This sequence comes from Fasciolopsis buskii, assembly GCA_008360955.1. Lineage (NCBI taxonomy): Eukaryota > Metazoa > Platyhelminthes > Trematoda > Plagiorchiida > Fasciolidae > Fasciolopsis > Fasciolopsis buskii. The sequence goes on along the minus strand of LUCM01010354.1, from coordinate 12,583 downwards.
CCACCCATCGTATTTCCAATAAAAATCACCAATTCAATCCTCTTTTCTACATACCACAAGCAGTTTTACTGCATTTCAGGGCCGCGAACAAATGCTCTCTTCGTCCTCAAAATCACCCATTATTTTCTGCAGCTTCTCCTTTTAGTCGGTGTCCACTGAAATCAAAGTTCCAGAGACATTAACGGAACTACTTCGGGAGTGGTGCCATGAGAAGTACCTATTCATTTGGCCTTGAGAACTAGGTGTTGTCGTATACGAACCAATACCGAAATTAAACTTGTATATCTAAACTTTTGTTTATTACTTTTATGATGGATACTCCAGAAACTCGCACAGTGATCAACCAGCCCCTCAACTAATTTTTTACCAACAGCTTTCGCTCTGTTTTTATGGATTTATGCAAGCCTTTCTTCCTTTCGTCTGAGGATGTTGTGGGTGTGCAGTCTTGACCGGTGAAATGGCAAGCGGAATGTCAGGAAGCGTACTGTATTAGAAAAACATTACGTCTTTCCTGGATGATCAATTCCGAAGTGTCAACATCCATTCTATTGTGAAAAACTGTACAGCCGTTTAACCATTGTTAGGAGTCATCAGCAGTACATATCCATCGCGTTGAAACGGGGATGCAAACCTGAGAGGAACGGTTCTGAGTCGAAAGCACTGTCCATCAGGCCCCCAGAGCTGATTCCCAACGGTTTATAGGATGTCCACAATACACGATAAAGCAACAGTATTCGCTACTGGATTTCTCAGGCCGCAGACTATTGCACACCGGTTGCAAGAGGAAGACAAACGTTGATGTAGAAGGCGAAGATATCAGATTCATCCTTACAGTTTCCAGTAGCTACCGATCTGATTTGATTTTTCCGAGGGTAGGGTACGGGGAATATCCCAGGTAGGCCTGACATTTGATGAGCCGTTGAGCACCAACCCGGATAGCCTAATGAACACGGCATCCGACTCATAATAATTCATCCCGAGTTTACTTCCTTGCTAAGGCACAATTAATTTGCGCTGCTTTTTGACAAGGATGGGATCACTGTGCAGTGTTTTTATGGTTTTCATTGATGAGTTGGATTTTAACACGGCATAAACAATCATTCGGGATAGTCGAATCAAATCTGCAGCTGCTGAATGTTAAAGAATTTTATCTGACGGTGGATGTTAGCGTTTATTTCAAATACACTTTTCACCCACAAAGATATTTCTGATAATAAGTTTGTGAGGGCTATAATGTGTATATCCGAGGGTGATGCAGTGCGTTCCATCAGTTAGTGAATACATCTGAGCAAAGTTCACGCTCTCGTGTATAATGTCTGCATATCACGGCCTTCATTTGTTGACAGTCGTATCTAAGCAGTAATGCGTATGCTTTGCGATTATCTGAACATTGGCAGATTAGCAGGCAATACAACAACTACCGATTGCATCTTAAATTCATTCACGGTATTCGTTTTCTATATAACAAATTTACCAGGAAAGCAAGATGTTCAATGGAGGCAGGGGGTGCGGTACACCGATTTCCTTTGTAGGTAACATGAAGCACGGCGCTCCAGATAGGTTCGACACAACGGCGTGATTGCTTATCATGATATAGGAAATACCGGAAGATTATTCTAGGAGGAAACAGATAACAACACTGAAGGTGGACTTAATGAATCCTGAACAATCAGGTTCCTGTTATCAATATATGCTTGCAAAATAATTAAAATTAATTCATGAAGAGATATAGCAACCATGAACAAGGTTTAGTTGCACTTGGGTGTAGCGAGGTGGAAATTTTCTCAGTGATCTTGAAAAAGGTGCTATGAATAAAACGCAAATGGAATAAGGGTTTTTCAATCAGCAGACAAAGTAAACATTAACCATGTACTGATGACATTATTATCAGAAAAATGGAGACTGGTTGTTATGTGGCTATGGAAATGCCCTAGTTCATACTATTCGCGGTTCCTCTATCAAATAAAGACCACATGTGCATGAGAGAGTCACACGTGCCTGCTTTAAGGTCAAGGTCACTCCTCAGTGTCTCCTTAGATTTTCTGTTACACTGAAGCAAGCAGTTGAGAAAAGTAGTTTTTTAGTAGTAGGAGATTGAATGTTTGCATGAAATAATTCACCATGTGATATCACCGCTCAGCTCACCATAAAGAAACCATGGAAGCACTGTACAGCTGTTTCGCCCCTGTTAGAAATCGTCAGCAGTGCATATCCACCGCGCCCCAACTGGGACGCGAACCCGAGACGAACGATTCTGAGTCGAACGCCTAAGCCATTACGCTACCGGGCAGGCTCTGAACGGTTTGTTGAACTTCACCACATGATGTTGCACCTATCCGTCACTGATTTGCAAGGTTACTGTTCGCTAGCTCAGAGCGATCGACCCCGACTGATGGATGACTTCTCCATGGTTTCTGTATGGTGAGTTAAGCGATGTTATCACATGGTGAATTATTTCATGAAAACATTCAATCTCCAACTACTAACATGTACCAAGTACTCAAGCTCCGAAGGTCTTATCCAAAGCCTTCGTTGTACTTAGGCTACCTACAGAGAAGTCGATCGCTTGAGCTATCGGACAGTAACCGTGCAAATCAGTGACGGATAGGTGCAACATCATGTAGTGCAGTTCAACAAACCGTTGAGAGCCTGCCTGTCCAGTAGCGTATGGCTAAGGTGTTCCACTCAGAATCGTTCGTCCTTGTTCGGGTTCGCGTCCCAGTTTGGGCGCGGTGGATATGCACTGCTGATGATTCCCAACAAGAATGGAACAGCTGTACACTGCTTCCATGGTTTCTTTGTGGTGAGTTGAACGATGATATCACATGGTGAATTATTTCATGAAAACATCCAATCTCCCACTACTAACATGCACCAAGTAGCCAAGCTCTATGGATCATATCCAAAGCCTTCGTCATACCTAGGCTACCTGCAGAGAAGTCATCTATCAGTAGGGGTCGACTGCTATACTGTAGCGGTCCGTGTCTGCGCAAATCAGTGACGTACAGGTGTAACGACACGCGGTGAAGTTCAGCAAACCGTTGAGAGCCTGGTCGGTAGCGTACTAGCTAAGGCATTCGACTCAGAATTGTTCGTCTCGGGTTCGCCTGTCAGTTCAGGCACGATGGATATGCATTGCTCATGATTCCTAACAAGGATGAAATAGCTGTACAGTGCTTTCATGGTTTCTTTATGGTGAAATGAACGATGATATCACATGGGGAATTGTTTCATGGATCTAAACTGTCGCCTTTAACGGGTCAC
>LUCM01010348.1:0-25397 GCA_008360955.1 Fasciolopsis buskii | reverse complement strand
TCAAATTTTCCACCGGGTTTGCTGTTTTTATATAATCCGTCTGGTTTGCTGGTCTTATATAATCCGTCTGGGAGAGTTAGCTGAACCCTGATTTCAAATCAGCCACGGCACGCCTGCTATACTTGGAGCTGTGGGCCCACCTGTATCTGTGGTATAGTATTTTACTGGGCATCCACTGTTTACTGTGCCCTCCGAAGGCCACATGAATAGAGCAGTCGGCCGCGGGTTCCCAGTGGGTTATATTACCCTCAGATCATCCAGCTGCCATATGGGTTAAACCGTTTGGTGGATATATCGTGGTTGGCTACTCTAAATCACTCTTATACTTCGGTTGGGGCGATCGAGTATTGCCAATTCCACAGAGGAATTTGTTCCCCAATGGACCACCGATGACGCGCATATGAAAAATTAAGGAAATGCAAAATTGTCAATCTTCATTTTCGGTTGGTTTTACTTTTAATGAACCCAGGCCATTTCGTTAGCCCTAGTCTAATGATTCATCTGACTGTTCAGTCAGTCATACTACTCCATGGTTGTGGCTTTCCCGTAATGGTCTACTTGATGACGCATCACACCAGGCACGAATGACCAACAGCTTCCGTGGTGCCCTATGTGCTAAGATCCTGAATTTATGCGTCTTTCGTCCATTTTGCTCGGTTCCTTTGTGTATAGCTGCCCCAAAAAAAAACTATGGAATGTGACATTTGTCCAGATGTGTGTGTGTGTGACTAAACTGTTAGTCTTAGTCTGTTATTGCACGCGCCACTATGGCTTTCATATTCTGGTCACCGTACACAACCGTTGCCGTGACATGTAAGCATGGCGTGATTGTTTCATTCGCATAAAAAGTCATCGCCGGGACTTCCAAATCGCGTTCATCCTGAGACACGAGCAATGGAGGGACGACTGTAAGTCAAATGTGACAGTCGATAGCCTACCCGGGTCGGTTCCCAATAGTCTCCCAACGTCCAACATCATGCAACGTGCCATCCATTTGTGACCGGTTTTCCATCTTTGTTGTTCTTCCTTCTAGGTTATCCAGCCTAGAGGGATAAGTGATGTGAGATTCATTTTATTTGAAAAGTTCAAAAGAGCCAAAAACTTTCTTGTTTTTGTCACCCGAGCTAAAATCCTTCCTGCTTGGTTCTAACATCAGTGCACGGTTGATATTTTTGAACTTCTAAAATCCTCACTAGAGAATGGAACAGTTGTGCAATGCTATGCACGGCTTTTGGCGAATTCCTGGGTTCCAAAATTCGATAATGATCAATTTTACTCCATACCATAAGACATGAGATGGGTGCACTTTTGTAGAATCCCACAGAGGGACACTACAGATTCAAAGCTCCGAACAACGGGAATAGAACTGTCAAAATAATCGAATGTTTTTCGTCAAAATGGACAAATTATAATGACCTCCAATTTATTTTAACTTACTTCTGAAGTACTTTCTTCCAAGATGGAATAGTGATTACCAACTGGTAGAGTCCAGGGTCATCAAATCTACATTAGAATTAATGCCTTCTTTTTGATGGTTGCTAAATAAGTGAATTGGTAAATAAATAAGAGAAAATACTAATTCAACTATCGGTCCAATTTTCATGTTTACTAGCAAATATAAGATGTGATAAAAAGGAGAGCGAAATGGGGAATTTATAACTTTGTTTCTGCAAAATGACACGATAAGCAGATATGACAGAATGCTGTCCGGATGGCATGGCAACCGGCCCCAAAGACAACCGACAATCTTACGTTAACTGTTGACAGAATCACTCAGTCGAACCATTGTAGGTTTTGAGGAGTTTATCGCATGAGAATCTGGCCGATTTTCTTGCCACGTTCAGAAAAATATACTTTTAGCTTCCCAATTTCTCCCTAGGGTTTTTCAAAGCAAAGGTAATTTTCCCGTAACGCAATCTCCAATTGGTCTGGTTTACTCATTATTGGAGAACAGATTTATGAGCTTATGTCTGGTTTTCAGTCATTTAAGCCAAGTAAATGATTTTGATACAATATGAAGGTGAATATTCCATCACTACATAAAAAGGATGCAGATAATAATGTGGAACAATTGAGCCACAATTGCTCTGATCACGTGAGCGACGAATAGCCCTTAGCACACTTGTTACGTAAGCTCCAACATGTTGTGGAACTCGGGTTGCTGATACTCATCACTCATTAATGAATAGTATAATAAGGTTGATCTTAAGCGTTTGGGTGAGTTGGCTGCAATTAAAAGTTCGAGAGAAAGAGGAAATGCACTTCGGTAATTCTTACTTCAATTAGAGACAGTGCGTACTTTTGTAGGAAGAATTTGACTAGATTTATTGGTTTGGAACATGGTGCAATGAGTGGATTGGTGTCTGCGTATAACATTTGCTGCACAATCAGCATGTGTGGAGACGAAAGACTTTAACATTTCGTTAAGTATTAAATTAAGCGATTGCATTTCCTCAAGGGTATTCTTCAACTGTCCACATCAGACCCTTGGTATCCTTCCAATTAATTTAATCTACCAGTGGTTTGAGTGTATGTGGGAAATCCAATCGAATATATCGACCCTTGACCATTTTACAATTTTTTGCGTTTAAAATTGTGGTTTTTGATTCTGGTCAAAAAATCCAGAGATAAAGACCTTTAAATTTTGTGAGAATACATCATCACTTAAATTCCCCTCGAAAATTGTGCAAAACAAACAGGTTTTTGGAGTTTTGCAACCACGGCTCCGAGTGAATTTATGGTGGATAGCTGTAAATACAACATGGCCAACATGATCAGTAGAACCAAGACGTCGAAAAATGAGCTAAGGAAATAACCAGAGGACTCTGAAATGAACCATTCTGAGAGGACATTCTTTGCACTGCACTGTACCACACATCATCGGCGCCAGTCAGGTGGATTAAACTTCTGTTAACGGATGAAACTTCCGAGGTTCTATTCCCAGATCCATCGCCGGTCACTTTGTTGGTAGATGCAAGTCGCTCTTCTACGGCTTGTTGCTACCCAAAACCCAATTAAACATCATCTCACTGGCTCCATGTCACTCCAAGTTCCAAGGGTTACGGTTGCCATTTTCCCGCCCTCCGTGTAGAGGAACCAAGGGATTATAGGGCACACTCCTTCCACTGCATTCGTACGTGAACTCTGCCATGTTGACTTGTGAAATCCCAATCAAGTATACGTAAAATGAGTGCAACAGCTTCCGTCCTCGAGGTGCGTGTGATGCTGCACCCACCATAGGGCAATCCAAGCTAGTTTGCATTGATTCAGAATCATGTCTTGATGTCACTGTGCACAAACAAATAGGATATGGATGGCAAAGTGGATTAGGTTGACCTCAACTAACAGAGAGCGCACTGTCTTGACCCGAATCCACATCCGGACAGAGTGGGAGTGAATGAGCAAAGCTTCATTGCTCGAAAGAATCGCTTTCGAGCACATAACAGAGGACTTTGCAAAATATAATTGGCTTTCTTAAGCGCGTGAAATCTGCAGTTCGAGGGATAAAACGCTGCATTCACGTTCACCAATTGGATGGAGTCAACGAAGCTTGAATACAGGATCCACCATTGCTTTCAGCGTCTCACTGCTCATCTCCACCTAATAAGTCTTACGGATGTGTACGGCTAGGCCCATGTAAATAATTTGACATGAAAAATGCCTCAGAGTATGAAAATAATGATATTGGTTAGTTTGACCATTTTGCTTGGATTATTTGCACAGGATTGATATGAAAATAATCCTATTCGAAATCTGACTACATCAACTTCATTTCATCACCTATGATTGCAATGCCATTTGGTTTTAGGGTTAGGTAGTGCGATTTACCAGTCACAGATATAAACAGCCCTAAACGAGCTTGACTCCCGCATCACTTTTCACGAACTGGTTCTGTCCAATCTGATGAGTAACTACATCGTGTGCAAAGTAGTTGGTTACGCAATAGCAGCTATATTCTAGTCTCCTATAAAATTCGGCGCTGATTCCCGACTGCTAAGCGCGCACGTGCATGCATACAGTTGCACAGATCAGTAGGGTTGCATCTATTTTCTAAATGGCTTTGGAGCATAACGACATCACACAGCAGGGGTTAATTTTATCACCAGTTACGATCAACTTTTGTGGTTTGGCGTGGCCAAGATCGCACTGATTACATATAGTGGAGGCGAAATGAGAATTATGGTGGAGACCGAGTAACTTATTTTCATTATGTTGTAATTTTTGTTGCAGCCGGACGAAACACTTTGTTTATCGTTAACAATGCGATTAATTATAATTAGTTTACTTGAAAGGAGGTTTCCAGTTGGTTGAGGGTCTGGTAAATAATCCGTTCCCAGCTGGACCGCTTTATCGACTGCCACTGGTGCTGCCGGTCAGCTGATTGGCGTCAGTGGTTCTGAAAATTTTGGGGCCCATCGAGGCGCACGTGGGCCCGAATAAAACAATTCTCTGGATTCATAAATGCCCAAGATAGCCAGCCATTTGCATTTCTTAGTCATCTGAGACACGAGTCATATCTCAAGGCATTCAGCAATGGGTCAACGTTAGTAACTTCACATGCTTTCTGTAGTCAAATATAAAACTGTCCTTACTTCATGTCTTCAACCTTCAGTGAAGATTGCTTAATTCTTTGCATTCTTAGGCAAACCAAAATGCATGGAATAGAAAAGTCAAACAACCGGTAGATAGGTTCATCAACAAACAGGGAAGAATGTCATGCGATTCCCACAATCCACGACTAATCATTATTTCTGGTGAAAAAATACGATTTTTACAACTCAGCTTGCCACAGATTGGATGAATCTTGAAATAATTACATTACTCAGTACTTCAGTACATAAATGTGTTACGATACATCGGCATTAGCATGTGAAACCAAACACCAGTCATCCAAACAGGTCGATAAATCAACCTTGCGCAATCACTGTGCTAACTTCGAATTTCAGTTTAGCCACCAAGGTAGCCTAAATTAGTCACGAAAGTATTGCCGTGGAATGGCAGTGAAACCCAACGGTGAGATCATTATCCAGTCACACTGTTGATTCTCTCGTCTACACAAATGAGACTTTTACCCATTCAAGAATAAAAAATGTCAGCGAATTTCATCACTAATTTTTCAGTCAATTGTCGTCGTACCTGCTAGCTACTGCTACACAACTAAGCAACCTAGTTTTTGGTTACTACCGAGCAATCAGTTACATGTTTGACGGCATCAAAATGCGAGATCACCGGTATTATCTAAAAACACGCAGAATGACAAACTTTCGTTTGGATCGCACCTTATCTGTGGATAGAATCGAGTAGTAGTGTTTGATCTCCGATGAACCATTACGATTCAGCTTAGATAGCATAGTGGCTATGGCGTTCGATTCACAGTCTTTCGTTCCGGGTTCGCGTCTCGGTTCGGGTGTGATGGATATACAATCCATACGATGCATAGTAAGATGGAAAACTGTGAACAGTGCCTCCATAACTTTCAATTAAAAGTTGGATGCGGACTCTGTCTGAGGAATCATTGGGAAAATAATATCATATTTTCCAATACTAAAAACTCTCAAGATAACAGTGCATAGGAAGGGTTCACAACTGCAACATAAAGAGTTGACCTGCCTGAATATGTAGTTCATCGAACATGGTGATGGTCAGTATAGGTCAGTGACCTTGGTCGGAGAGATTGTTATCACTCCAGCGCCGACGACACAACTACGGGAAGTACAAAGCTACTAGACTTGTTTAAACGCTGATCAGTGGGTGGATGAGCAATTAAAATTTCCGTTCGGAAACAAATTTTCTTGATTTTTGATTGGCCTATTTAAGGAATGAAACGATTGTGCTCATAGCCCAAGGGTTTTGCATTACTTGGATCAACCCACGTAGAACTCCTCCCAATTTACGTCATTGAAAGGTACAAAACGATTGACTTTGTCACGATGTCTTTTCAATAACCAAGTCTTAGTGATTGATTTAAGTCGGGAAATGTTTGGTTCACAATTGTGAGTGGCCCGCGGTGGCCAAGTGGATAAAGTCGTGGCGTTTAGACAGGAAGGTCGCGAGATCGAATCCTCCCACCGCTGGTCAACACACCCACTTGAAAACCCTCTGTTGGCTGCGGCCCCCTTCCTGAAAAATGATGTACGTTGTTATTTCATTTATAAAAGAAGTAAAAGATAAAAAAGCTAAAAGAAAAAAGCCGACCAGTTGTTTGGTAACTTAGCTCAAGGATCATTCAAGCTAATAAGTTTGTCACACATAAGTGTACATTAAAAAACAATGCAACGCAAAAGAAAAGTAAGTTATTTCTCTTAGAATTTTCCGCATTTTCACTCAGTATCCGATTTGAGTATAACCCTTGGGCATGTTTGCGCAACCAAAATAACAGAAAAATAACTCGAAATTTGAGGTTACTTGCTCCAACCGCGTATGGAACTAACGTGATCGACATTGTAATAAGGTGAGTGAATCATTTTCACAATTGTTCCTGCACCTGAATAGATGTCCGTGTGTGTATGTGTGCGTGCGTGCGTGTATTTGTATCAGTCGAACATAAGGGTTGTGGCAAAAACAGCAGATGGAAGCAGTGTTCATTTACGCATAGAAAACGTCAATCGAGAGCTGATCACTCAATAGCCGGAAAAGCAATTGATTCCATGAAAATATTGGTTGTCATTCCAGGAATTCCAATGAATCCGGATTAGTTACCAGCTGATTTGGCTTTTTTCAAAGGATATCTATCAAAACTGCAACTGCGGATGGAGATAAGTATGAGGTATTCGAAAGTTCCTCTTGCTAATATTGTGAACGTTGGAGAACGTACCAACTAAAATAGTGTCAAAAAATACCATGAATTGATTTACGAGCTCCTGTTGTATCCGTTTGTAGACCGTAATAAGGCAACTTAAATACGAGTGATCTTGGGTGTCCATATTAACTCGTTTGAACGTGAAAAATAAAATCCCAATCGAGTGTGAAATTTCTATGGATCTGTTTCATATGGTCTTGGAGTTTCTCCTAGTTTCTATTCGTAAATGCCCACAATCTTTTTGGTTCGATGAAAGTACTATTTAGCGAGTCATCTAATCATAATTACTCATTCATTTAAAATCTGGAACTAAGTTTTCAACATCTAACCTCGCTGCCTTGCTTCGTATAAATGCACAAGTAGCGCTAAAGTGTTCTATAAAAAGACCATATCACTGCCTGAATGTTGAGTTTATTCCACTTAAAGGACTACTTAATTTGTTAGTTGTTGTGTAGAACATGGTGAGGCCAAATTAATTTCATATTCGAGTTCTTGAATGCCACAGCGAAATGATCGAAAACGTACTGAAAGGCAATGCATAACTCACATATTGCCATTGTTTATTCATGCCGGATTCATAGCAATGCATACGCGAAGATTTTACTAATAAAGCTCACTTTGCTGGCAATAGTTGCACCATAATTTGTCAAGATTGAGATGTACATGTGACGGTTAGAAGGAGATAACGATCGTATTTCTAATATATCTACTGGACAAGAAGCACTTAATCCTACGACTTATTATTGGAAAGATTTGCCACTTACCGATTCCTTATGGTGCTACATAGAAATGCGGTAAAAACCTATAGGACGCCACTCGATTGCGTTTCAGTTTTACTCCTGGGTCTCGCCTACAGCTTGCAGTGGCATTTGTTCTGCTAAAAAGTGTTGCTACAAGAATTAACTGACCATCACCATGTTACTTCCCATAATACTAAAACAGCAGTGTCCACCATTTTTTGGAAACGGGTGGTGGTCAACAGAAGGCTGCCTTGTGGCCGATGATGGAGGGATCCGAACTCATAGAATTCACGGCTATAAGTCAAGACCTTGTCCGCCTGAACAATGATAGTTGAGGCAAATTCGCGTGGTTTTTTAGTTTTCACGAGATTTCAATCACTAGGATAGGATTTCAGCTCGTAAAAATTTGCTGCTCGATCTACACGATATCACGCAAACGTCAGCACACAGGCTGACCGGAGTTAACTTCGTTTACATATACAGTTCTTGCTGGTCTGTTAGACCTACGCCTGGGCAGAAAAATGTATAAGGTACATCAAAAATTTGATGCACGATATTGTTTTTTTGGTGAATTTTATGACGTTAATAATTTAAGATTGCTTGTAGATGTTCCGATTCACCCGTCATCTGCCGAACATAGATAATGTTTCGTGATGCAAATTTTCAATCAAAAGAATATGTCAGGTATGCCTATGGCAAAATAAACTCCAATTTATCAATATGATTTTGTGATTATTATTATTGTCCGCCGGACATTTAACGTTGATCAGGTTTGTTCGTTTAATCCGCTAGATCGAATGTTATCTTTTCACGCACGTATGCACACACAGGTGGTGGAATGACGAAAGTTAAACAGGCTATCGACATTAGAATTAAAACGTGACAACGAATCCAATGTGTTACATAGACTGACTCAGATTCTTACTTTGTCCAGTTACTTTTTTGAAACAAACGATTACGTTGAACCTATTCGGGATTATATCCAAAAAAATCTTCCATCCTGACAATATGCGGAACTTATTATACCAGTATGGAATTTATTGGAATTTGACTGAAATGCGACATGAATTTTTGTACGCAAAAGTCTATGCAACACAATGAAAAACAACTCTGAAGTGACTAAGAATAAATGAATGTGACACTACTTAATCGAAACTGCCAGAAATCTAGTGAAATTCGGTCACGACGATTGTAGAATAATAAGTTCTTAGCTTACCTAAAACTTTAGTTACTGAGTACATTACCGAAGTGGACAGGAACGGTGGATCGTAAGTGTAACAATCAAAAAATGTCCTCTGTTGTGTGCATATGCACGTTTGTGTGTGTATGAAGCAGACTGTGTTTGAAGTTTCAAGTCGGTGTGACTCGGTTCACTTTTGTGACCCACCATTCTCCATTTTATTTATTGTGAATAATATTTAATACAAATTACTGATATGATCACGAATAGTTTTAAACAAGTTCGTTAGTCACACATTGTTGTTCCTAAATGTGGTCTGTGGGATCACTTGGAAAGCTGAATCGAAATAACTGAGGAAGTTACTCCAGAAGTCACTCGCCATACTGTGCATTCCCCAGGAAGGAAGGACAAGTTAATATTTTTTCTCAGGTGAACCCGAGTAGCAATTTGGTTGTGATCTTTTCGTAATCTCCCTGCCTTTGTTTATTTCGGAAGACCAAAAATGAAGGTTTTATTGGTGGGGTGTTCATTTTTGCAGCCAGTTTTTCCAAACCCGCCCCTAGTATTGAACTCGAGTACAAACGTCGGGGCGCACAAGTCTACGTTTCTAAATATGTATCATAAAAAACGAGTATAACTAACTGTGTTACTAACACATTGTTTGAGTAACTACTAAAAATTAGGCGAAATTAAACTGTGCAATTAACCCTTTTTGATATAGGCGCCAGATTCGACGTGATAAGCCCAACATTCAATGTGGACACGCTGTTAGTTCTTAAGAGACATGAGAGCAAAGGTAAAAACAATGAAAAAAAATTCGAATTCTTTTTATGCCGCAAAACAAACATGCAATCATTCTACTTTATTTTGTCTCACCCTCCTATTCAATGCTTCCGAGTAAGTTGTGCCAGAACGAATAAGCCAGTGGGAACAACGAAAGTTAATTTGTTTAGGGTTTATTTTCCCATTAGAATTATGCAAAATTTGACTATTTTTCATCCACAGAAGCGACGTATATGGTCATGAATCAGCCGTTTCGCACCGCACACGATAACCACCTACTTGGTTTGAGCTGACTTGAACAATTTTTCTTGGCTGTCAAAATTGAGCACTTGATTGAATTTGTCTTTTGTGCCACCGCCCCGTGTTTCCTATAGACTGACATCAGGCTGGAAGAGTCCGTCTCTTTTCCGATTGTTAGTGCCATCATAAATGGGATCCGATTTTCTACTTTACCTCGGCTGTGAATTGCGCTAAGATATGAACGAAACATAAATTGTGTTACGTATTTTGGACACCGAAACGTGCACCGCTGGAGCGGAGCATTTTGGTGACAAAACGATACCAAATATTCAAAATGAGGGTGAAGCTCTTCAAAGTCTCTGTTTCGATCTTTCCCAAAAAGAAATTAGTCAAAAGAGCAGTTGAGAAGTAACTCAGCGAAGTTATTTCAAGGTGAACGTATCTAACACCATTCCTAGTTAAAGGGTGTTACACAACAGCATTAGTAAAATTATAGTCATTGACAAATTTTGCAGCTTTGCAAAAGCTAGTGATATTCCCAGTTCAAAGTCAAAGCAAGAGCAGCCTTCAAGGTTGGCTTACCCTAGGGTCAAGGTCAAAACTAGGGCAGCACTAACGTGAATGTAATTCAGCATAGAGGTTATTGTCTACTCACCGATGTTGTCATCTCGGCTACTGATGAAGTGTTCGCCTTCTATAGGCCAAGCTCAGCATGCACAAAACTTTAAAATCTCTGCTGCTGTTTGTAACCTTTTATTGAATCAAGAGTTTTATCATGTGAAGTTAACTGTGCTAATGTAACTTCTGGTTTGCTGGAAGTATTTCTAACCTTGTTTGATTTTTCAAGAGGAGGGGAAAATCACAAAACTAGGGAAATTTTCGCAAAAGTGTCACAATGGTACGCACAAAAATACTATTTTGATACCAGGAATATCATTCAAATGTAGAATCCGGACAGAAAATCATGAGTAGTAATTTGACGAAATTTTATCACAAGCACATTTTCTTCTAATCCTGCCTAGTGCATTTCCCACTCCGTTAGCATGCTTCTTACGGAATCTCAACATATATCGTCGTCCACGCTGTTGTGTTCTTTAGTCAGGGGTAATTCTTAGTTTCTGCTCTGTAGGACCGCATTTTTGTGTTCTAAAATAAACCAATTTCAACAGGCAAAGCTTCGCCGCATTTTCCTATCCAGGCTGCTTACAGCTCGCGTTTGTGATGTGATATCACGTGAACAAATTTTGCCTTATCGGACTGACAGGAGCACCGTGTACGGACCAATGGTTCATTTGTAACACTAATTGTGGTATGGTCATGTTGACAGTCCGTCGAGACGGCATTCCTTAATTTTTGTTTACATATCATGTCATTGAAAACTACGAGCGACACAACCAACTGTCTGAAGATATGTACCTAGTCAAACCGGGCTGAATTCTGGTCGTTTTCCGATGCAACCATGGATTCTTCTCCCAAGCATTACAAGCACATACAATTTTGTGGCCGACCAGACCACTGAAGAAATGAAATGAAAAGTACGCCAAATGATTTTGTTTTAAATTTGCGTCAAAATCTCCACATCCCCATACACACACACACACACTAAGGAGATATACAGGCGGCCCTTTATCAGTTTTTCCCTGTTCTATCGTGTGAAGATGAAGGGGGGCGGACTTTTAGTTAGCTCGGTCTCCTTGGTCTTTATTTTCTTTCGGAGCAATAGTATGTAAATATTTTCATTAAGTAATTCGCCACAAGATATCACCATCAAGAAACCATGGAAGTACTGTACAGCTGTTTCACTCCAGTTAGGAATCATCAGCACTGCATATGCATTGCGCCCGTCAGGTATGCGCACCCGGTACTCTCTTGTTCAAATATTCTCATACTTGTGCACTACGAATCGGCATGTCTCATCAGTCTCACCAGTATAAGAATGTTTGGACAAGAGAGTACCGTGTACACATACCTGACGATTTACAATAACCACGAAACCGGTCGTGTGCTCCCGAGAAAATTTTGTTCACTCATCCAGACACTAATTGCAATTTCTTCATGGATATATATGCATGCGTGTTTTGACGTACATTCATATCCCAATAACTACAGCGGTAGAACTAGCGGAAAAAGGGGTCCACGTTGCGACCTATTTACCAAGGTGGCCACAGTTGTCATTCGAGTCCAGGAGACTATAGATGAATCGACTGCTAGCTTACGCTGTTAAAATGCCCACTAACGACAGAAAAGCTGAACACAGAACGGGTTAAATCAACGCCGTTTACAGGAGAAAGACGGCTTAATCAGTCGGTAATTGATACTTCAGTTAGGGTAAATTGGGTATAATGAATTTATACCCCGTCGGTGACGCCTCCTTTTTCAGTAATGTAATCATTTTATGGTTTAAATCAAACACTAGCGCCCATATATTATGAACAGTTCTGAATGCATATCCTGACCTCACCAAATTTCCGTAACGTGGTGTGCGTCACTGGGACTTTCTCTTTTCCGGAATTTATCATGGTTTACTTAGACAAGTGTGACATCGCAACCTAACGTAGTAACTAGTGGTTTGCGACAGACAGCATTCACTAAGGCCTGGTTTAAAGGCTTATGTGTTGGTTCAACCAGGTGCAGTGTTGCCTACCGGAAGCTTTCCATCACTACATCCTAATCCTGTCCATTTATGTTTCAGCTCATACGCCAATGACGAACAAACTATCATCGGGCGATGTCTCAAAAGTTTACTAACGCGAGATTCTACACCACTGAGAGCTAGAGATCAGGCCATAATGTTTTACTCATATCGTCAGTTGACTTGCGGGTGCATGCGTGATCCAACCACAGTTGGTATTTGACCGCAATGAAGTTGCACTGAAGCTGAAGTAATAGTACAGTGACTTGGTTACCACCGGCGGCTTGTGTGGGTTGTGTTTGGTTTGATCCAATGACTTGTGTGACACGCCGATGGTGGGGGCCACTTCCACTGGAATATCGATCGTGCTGGTGCAATGTTCATGAAAGCTGAAATGATTCCAGGTTAGCAAAGGACAAATCCAGTAAATCTCATACAATTTCTACTACTGACAATAATTTCGGTTTATTATCCTAAAATGTGAATAAATGGTTCCCGCAATGAGTATTCGTTAACGGGGATTTGATGGCACATTGGATTTTCCAGATCCAGACAGTGGGAAAGCTGAAGTTTCGTTTTACCTAACATTGCTTCTTATTTGCTAATGGCTCATATCCGTGTCAACGAGAATTACCATCGGCGATACACAAAATTATGGGACACGATATTGGTTGCCCCATGGAAGAAATAAGATGAGGTCAGTGAATTGATGTTCATTTTGAGGTGCCAAGGGCTGACTATTGAAAATGCGATAATTGTACAAATATTTATGCGTCAAATCTGAGCAGAGTTCGACGGGGCATCGAACACAACACTTTGTGTGTGTGTGTGTGTGTGTGTGTGTAAAAATTGCAACGGGAAAGATCACCGAATACTATTTGAAATCCGATTTCAATTGGCCTGTGCAAGCAACATGCATGGTTTGAGGAACGTGTCTTAAAATTTTCATTCCTATCAAACTGGGCCGTAAGTACTGTGGGTGTGCACAGCTGAAAATGCGTAGGATTAAATCGTACCAGAAGTCGGAATACGATTGATGATATCAGAACACGAGACTATGCACGGAAAATATACAAGTTGCGTACTAATCTAAATGCCCGTTCACGTTGATTCGTGTCGCTCACCAGAAAGGCGGACTTGTCTAGCCGGTGATGTGGCTTCATTTTCCCCGGAGGGTAAGCATCTATTGCACCAGTCACCTATCAGAACCCGCTTGATCGGTTTTGGTCTTGAAACTTGTCAACATTATCCCCTAGCTTTATGCACATAACTGTCTAGTTAGCAATAGATAATAATTTGCATGCAAACTTACAAGGTGGGCGTGGTTCTCGAATGCCGCGTTAAGCGAGTATAAATTGACAGCTCCGCAGATGCAAAGCCCGTAATCATTGCGCAAGCAATCGCTACTTCTTCTCAGTCAGCATGAGTTTAGCTTCGTTCAAATACGAACGCTATGGTTGTCAAGCTCTTTATGAAGAAACTTTGCACTCATGGGGAGATAAAATGCGTCTGACACGGTACAGACTATTACGTGGATGTATTGGCGAATTCTTCGGCACCATGATCATGATGATTTTCGGTGTAGGTGTTGTAGCGCAGTCAAAATTTGTTGAAAATTACTCTTTCTTCTCCGTCTGTTTCGGATGGGCCGCAGGTGTAGTGTTTGGGATCCTGGTCTCAGGGAAAATGGGTTACGGCCTATTCAATCCGGCTATTGGTCTCGCATTTGCTGTGGTTGGTAAAGTCCCATGGATTGCCTTAGCCCCGGCTATTCTGTGCCAATTGCTCGGGTCTTACATTGGTGCACTGACCGTCTACGGGATCTACCGTGAAAATATCCGGCTAACGTACAACGGACAACTGAACATGACATCTGCGCTTATATTCTTTACCGGACCAACCGTGGGTAATGGGCCAGCTCTGATGGACCAGATTGTTGGAACAGCACTGTTAGCTGCCATGTGTATGGCAATCGTGGATCCGCACAATTTCCCCATGCCTGAATATATGCATGCAATTTTTATTGGGTCCGTGGTCACGGCTTTACTCGGGGCCCTGGGGGTGAACGCGGGGGCTGCGCTTAATCCCGCCCGTGATTTCGGACCGCGACTGGCTCTTCTGACTGTGGGTAAGTTATTCTCACTGCTTACATATCAAACCTTGCACTTTTCATCGTATTGTACATTGGCAGACTTATAGAGTCCTTATCTAACTGCGCTGTCGATCAGTCTTCCTTGGTTAATAACAAGTGGCATTTCTGCATGTTTTCTTACTCAGGTTACGGTACACAAGTATTCACCCACGATAATTACTATTTCTGGATTCCGATTGTCGGTCCACTAATTGGGGCTTGCATCGGGGCAATTGGCTACGAACTAACTACTGGGATTCACATCCGGGGATTGGCCGAAAAACGAGCACGAGAAGAAGACAGGTACGATTTCGAAGGAGCGTGATTGATTGAAACCGCGGGGATTTCAGCCGTCCACACACCTACCACAGTTATCCAAGCCTTTCAACGCATTCAGCTCACATCTCGTTGTGCCAACAGTATTCATCTTGCGCCAATTAAACCCCTTATTCTATGAAAGTTTTCAACCATTTGATATACATATACTTGTCATTCCTTCATCTCGGTGTTTACCTATTGCGTTTTTGATAATAAAAGATTTGCCATTTTTAATCAGTATTCTACTCTCCTTAGTCCCCGTTTGGGCTGCTAATAATGTTCGTTTTCTGAAGGCTTCGATCACAAATAAACGCTATTGAAATGAATTACTGAAAGTTTGAACCAAGTAGAGAAATGATATCACTAATCTTTAAACAATTCATCGTCTCTGCACATCCCAACCGATGGCCTGCGATAGATCATCTGGTGGACAACAAACTTGATTTCATCCAAGTGGAAATTAGTGTATTTTCTGCATTCACGGGACATGAGGGTCACCCGTGGACGGATTAAGATCTTCAAAGGAATTCGAAACGATTGACTGCACTAAGTAAACAAACGAACGATCTCATTTGGTCTATGGATGAGAATCAGTTGCCTCACTCCCAAAGAAAGTAGTCATTTTTTAGTCCATTTTGTGATCTTTCGTGAGAAGTTTATAGTTTCGACAAAAGACTCGAGAGAAAAGGCAAATATTGCAATGCACGCACAATCACGAATGACAGAACAACGAAAAATTTATCTGAAAGACAAATGGCAATCTCGAGAAAAAATCGAACAAGATTGGGGAGATCCAGTTTGGAAAAAATACGCCGTGAAGATACATTGTCAAGAAGACATGATATGTTGGTCGGGACAAAAATGGGGTCAAATCGGCAGTCATGGGTGACACGGCGCAAGCCGTGACTAAGCAAATAGTCCTATAAAAAAATTCAGTCATTGCTTTATGGATTCAGTCCGCTGGACGAGACTGGAATCAGCTGGGCCACCTATCTGACTGTCTGGCTGTCTGCCAGTGAAAGATGCTTAAGACTGCAGTGTTTCACAATTTGTTACTCCAAGCAAACATATAATGAGTGGCAATATGTGAACACATGTTGACGTACTGCAGTCGGAATTTGCGAATTTTGTATACTGTCTATCAGTATCTGCTTTATTGCTGTTGCCCCCGTTCTCTCTGACATTGTTCCCGTGTTATTGGCGTTGTTACTATCCCTATTGTTGTTATTGTTGTTTTATAAAATTGGGCCATTCATATGGATGAAAACACATTCGGATACACAGATAATTTTAGGTTCAGCCAGATGATAGAGTTTTCTTTTCCACCCAGTTAACGTACAGTTACCGCTTTGATGGTAGCCTCATGTTAATATTGTATTGCTTTTTGTGATACTGGTCTCATTTGTACCCGAGTACCGGTTTCCCATGTGGTCGATTTCCGGTGCTTTTCTCCCACCCACGTCCTTTCCCGTTAACAAGCTCGTTAAGATTTTCAGACCGAAATTACTAGTCGCCTACTTATTATGTACATAACCAAGAACCGTCGACCTTGTTGAATCTGTCACTCTGATATCTTGGTAAAATTACAAAGTCGAACGAATCGATGCATATGACTCACGTTTCGCGAGATCCGGAGATAGTGAATTGTTAGGTGATGACACTTTGATCGACATTGTTCTTGAGCTGGACAGGGTTACCTAACTGGTCATCGGTGGTTGTGCGATGATGGGTCGTGCCAGACAAATCCCAGTCAATGCACGGGCGTAGAAGTAGTCCGGTCGTGTCAGAACGCTGGCGAGTACAGATGGCTAGGTCTAGGCTATGTTACCTCCCCTGCTATGTACGATTGTTTGAGTATTGGTTGTCATTTGATGCGATGCGAAATCCCCCTGTAGCCTTTTGTTTTGTAATTCGTTTACCGCGGTGGTTAGCCCTAGCAACTTCAACCGGTCATCTCTATTCTAATCCAATTTCGTCTTGCTTAATGAAGTAAAAATTTTCAACTATCCAACACAGCCCTCGTTTCGTTGTCACATTCAAGTGATTTACGTAGATCCGTTTAGATGAAAACGCAAAAACCGACTGACTTTAGTCTGTCCGGCTGATTGTCACTTCCTATGGCGTTATTTGGAACAACCCCATGCTCACATTTGAACGCGTTACGGAGGTCAGGCCACTTTCACTTTCTACCCGTATTATATCGACCGGTCGATTCCGGCCTTGCTCTGACTTACAGTGGATCAGACTGCTACCTCATGCGTCACTTATCTGATGCCATTGTGGTTTCTAAACTTGTCTTGTTCTTCGGATATGATCTTGTTTCATTGTTGTCTGACGTAGAGAAGGTAATCTGAGCGGACCTGAATTCTCGGCATCAGCTTGTAGTTCCACTTTATACCAATGGGATTTCTGCGCTTATCTACGCACGCTTGCCGATTGGCATCATTTTCTGGTCTGGGACAGACACACAACTAAAGAAGCTTCTGCCCGGTATTCTTGAGAAATGAACGCACCAATGCACACTGAAATTCATCTAAGTGAAATGAACAATAGTGCATAGTAATTGTATTCACTGAATCCTTCTGCAGTTTTGTAGCACCAATTCACTGGCGCGATTCGGGTATATCTTCAAATTAATTATTTATTTACCAGATGGTAGATGTACATGGTCATTCTGCCAACTTTCCACGATATTCAAATAGACCTTCTCAAGACTGAACAAGGCGGAGGACCAAACAAGTTTTCGGGGTTCGAAAAATGTTCTATCTGGAAGAAGGTTTACTATAATAAGGGGTTTGAAGTTAGACGATCTTTTGTTTAAAAATTGATGCATTCAAGTTTTATGCTACAATTCTTTCCCACCTTGCAGTCAACATCGTCAACAAACTCTCGGCGCAAGATTTTCCACTAAGTGTTTCCCCGGGTGAACGAGGCGAAGCCTGATTTTTGGTTGTGAATTTCACACCTACCCATGCAATGTGCAGTAGTGATTAAGATTTCCTTGTTGCGCAGAACTCACTGGCAAGTCCGACAACTTTCGTCAAAGAGGAGTGAAAATCAAGCACGCAATTCGGAATAGGTGCATTGAAGAACTTGATGCGTTAGATTGCATTGAATCTCAATCGTAATAAACGAGGGGGTCAGGCTGAACTGATGACTTTGGAATATGCTGGAACGTTTCCCACCAGACAGTGCAGTAAACTTTCGCTTTTCTGATCGAATACCGTCCGACTTGGTTACACTTAGTGAAAATATTTCCAAACTGATAATGCCGAGCTGCATAATGAATCCCTGCCAACCGCCTGGATGACTCAGTCTCGATGTTTAACCGTAACACAGATGTATGGGCAGAGTGGCTGGGCTTGATTGTGCCACGTGATTGAAAAAGAAGCAATTAAAGGTCTGTTTTGATTGCGACCTCCACCAACTAACTCCTTTTCCAAATATATAACAGTGGTATGTTATAAATGTGAACAAAACGCAGTGCGCTGACTCTTTAAATGACTCCACTCATCCTTCAAACCCGACAAATCGAGTTTAATTGCTTCAGTTCGAAAAACAAACAGCGTTATGGGCTGGACGATTAGACGCAATCCATTTTGTCTGGTATATTTGCTTATCTTCTTGGAACGTTTGCAGACAAGAAATAATATTTCAACAAAATCATGTGCCGAAACTTAGCATATTCATATCAGGCGATTGCCACACCCACTGGTTGTGCAAAAGTACAGAATTCTCAATCTACGTAACAGCGACTGATCAAAGAGAATGCGATTGATTTTTGTGTTTGACTGAACTGTTTTTGGTATTCTTGAATCTTCTAGCAAATTATGATTGCTGCTTAACTAATGGGAATACTTCTATTCCGTCATCACCTACAAATTTCTGTCACACACAATGACCGAAGGATCACGAACACAATCCAATTGGGAACTAAAGAAGCGGTAGGAAATTGGTGTATCAGATTTATCCTAGTTTCATTCTGACCTGTTAAACAGCAAATCGTTCGGTGTAAAAGTATCCTATGTTTCCATTTCTTTGCTAATGAAACGGTAATGTACATCATTTTACGAAGGTGGGTGTAGCTAGCAGATGGTTGCCGGCGATGAGATGTGCAATGTCGGAATACGTTAATTGAGACAGCTGGTTCCACCCTTTGGAATGCTAGGAAAGGCACAAGACATAAGGTGTACTCGTGAAACGCAACTATGTCTAGACAAATACTTGCGGGTCGCGGTGACAAGTCTCAGGTCCTTCAGTGGATATTCAGGAATCAGTCATGTGATATCCACGAGACTAGGGGGAAAAGAGAATATCAGTAATAGTATCCGTAATAGCAGCAACACTGGCAGTAGTAGTAGCGGCAGCATTAGGAATAATATTAAGGGAAGTGGTAGTGGCTATAAAAGTAATAGTAGTATTGATGAGACGCAAGCCGAAGTCATTTGAATAAAAAAATCAATCTGAAAACATTCTGGACGTGAAGCATGATTAGTAAGATTCAATTTGACCAATTTGAAACTGGTCGCATGATCGAACCACCATCGTGTACCTAACTAACAAAAGTGGGCGGTCATGTTTTCGTCCTTTTCCCCGCAAGCAAAAACAGATTCTAACAATATCCCGTATATTTTATTTTCACGTATTGAACGTGAAATCGACCACCTAAACCCCTACGGACTCGTCGATCGATGAGTGTGAATTATGTAACGTATTTTCGTGACTTGGTAGTCCAGTATGAATTTCGGTAGTATTTCAGAGATGGTTCTAGGCATTCACTAGAAGTCCACACCAGAAGAAGATAAGTCTCGGCTGAAGTAGTTATTCGAAAACCATTTTACTGGAGACGGTGCCAATCGGCAATTCCATGAGCAATGTCATCTACCTGATCGGCATTATTGTCCTTAGTCCGTTGATCCTGTTACGTCTGCACACAAACGTACTTCGTTTCCTTTCGCATCCAGTCGACCCAATTTCGTTTACTCAAATTGTCTCAGGTGTCAGCGGTCCATGAGCTTCATAGACACACACACACACACACGCACACACATAAACACACTGGTGCACACGCATACAATCACAGGTGCACCCACCTACACACACTGCGCGCACACACAAAATGACGCCTGCACACCTGCAACCACTCACACACAGACACACAAATATACTGACACACACATGCACATAATTGCACATACACACACACACACATGCATTACACCAGGACGACAGGTACATCCCTCAATGTATACGTTTTATGCCTGTTTAAAAACAAGCGTGATGCCCAGACAACATCTAGATGGGTTGTGCCGAAAACGCATGCGAGAGAAGAAAATAACAAACAACAAAATAACAAGTGTTTTTACGTTTTCACGTGCCCATGCACACGGGAGCAAACAAAATCAAACTGTTTTGTCATCAAAGCCTATGTCATTTGACCATTGTCCCAAGGTTGGGGCCAGAATTTTATGTTTTGCTCCTATTCAGTATGATCCATTGACCTGAATTTATCTATCCCAACCAGTTTGAGTGAGTTTGTTCGTCTTTTGTCATTCAGTTCACCAAAGTGACTTGTTTTGTGACCAAAGCTATGCTCAGCATTTTGGTGGCTGGTTCCAAGTTTTTCGTTGCTTGCCGCTAGTTTTATCCGTAACTGATTAAATCCTGCGATGGACAATATACAAACGACTGGCCTCCAGCTCTGGGTGGCGCAGGACTGAACCACCGGTAAATAAGGTTTGAGACACGACGCGATGATTATTTGTTCGTCATTCACATATGGACTGAAACTACGACGGACAGAGCAGGGATGGAAAATGCGAAAAGCTTTTGGCAGGTGATAGCACAGTTGACTGAACCAACACGTGCTCTCTTAGGCCATGCCTTAAAGATGGATGTTTGTGTAGACCAAGAACGTTACAATTGTGGCCGGTCTTCCAGGAAAATTTGTGTGCAGATTTTGTCGTATATGGTTCTACTCTGCCGAGTTCGTCTTCTGGGGTGGTACTTCACTCCACCAAGTGTTTAAGCAGGCATACAATACACTGTGGAGTTGAGACAAATCCAGCGCTATCTGTTTCGCAAATACGGAGACAAGGATTCTGTCAATTTCATTTGAGAAGAAATCGAATTTAATCCTTAACAGAAGCCACGTACAGTCCCGTTGACCCGAACTGGTCGAAATAAACCGTGTGACTGCCTAAATGATTGAACAGGCTTATGATTTATGATTGTGCTTCTTCATTCGACTCCTTTTCCCTAAATTGACCTCTCAGTGGGACAAAGCTGGGTTCGTGTCACGCTGTAATGGGTTGCAGAATTCATAAATCATCCGGCTACTTAACAAACCTCAACGGAACGAAATTCGGAGTGCCTCGCAAATTGATGGGTCATGCAGTGTGTTGATGTACGTTATTTTTAAAAACTTCAGCGTCGCGTGGTCGTTAGAGAGTGTGACTGACTAACGTTTTGACTATAGAGATTACTGTGTTTCAATTCTAAAAAGTCACAGTTGGTATTTTGATATGGAGTCGAGATATTTTCCACAGTTATCAGACATTGTTCGCAAACGCAACCTAGCATAGTGTTGCTGATAAACGAAACTTTCGATAATGTGACATATTTTGCTCGTTCGCTTCTACTCGTGGCTCTTGAACCTGAAGATTACGGGCGCGAATCCACATGCCTTCGAATGAATTCTCTACTTGGAAGATCTCAGCTGGCCCGAAATCCCTACCGAAGATAATGAATACCGTCAATGTAACATAAAGAAAGCTAAAAATAAAAGAAGTCATGTTTCAAACGGATTACGGAACGAACGAACTGAAACGCGTTCATAACGCGGATTTTGGGTCTGTCAATCCCTCAAGAAATAACATAAACCTGGAGTATTTATCGACCACCACCACAGCACTGTGACACGGAAGCGAACACTTATGCAGAGGAGACCTTGAGAAAATATCACATTGCATACAGTACGCCAAAACTGACTTACCCCTTCCTTGGATCGAACTAGCTATTCGTACTAATCTCCTAACAGAATTGAGCCACAGTCTCAGTGACGTGATATGAAAGCGCTTATTTGTCAGACAATAATCGGAACAAGATATCAGTTTACTCTATTTGAGTACATTGTGATCAGGTGTGTGAACTGTCTGAATCAGGTTCATCTTCAAAGGAATGGGTTAATTCAAGTTGAGAAACCACCATGTGATCCCGCAATTTATCACATGATCAGTGTTCTCACGAGGAACAACTACTAAATGCATGAAATGATTTGATTTAACTTTACTCAGTATTTCTCCAACCATTTCCGATAACCCTCAATCACCTCAGTTTTGTTTCATGTCATGTGATTGTCACGTCCACCGGTGAATACAAGCAGCAGCCAGTAACATGCACATCTCGAAATATATTTGACTGATATGGATCAAAGATGCATTTCGTTCGCTCCATTCCGGAACATCTAATTTACAACATCTTAATAGCAGTGATAAATTTCAACCCATATATCGTTCATGAATGCACAACCATTCCGTTCTTTTACTCGTGTTTATCTATTTCCATCCATTTTTCAATAGTCAACATCGCCACCATTCGTACCACAGACCAACGAGAGACGGACAACACGCCGAATCTGTCACCCACCTATCCCTGACTGACTATCCGTGAGACTCCCTGTGAATAGGAGATTCTTCTCATTGATTAGCCGAGTATACACTGCTATTCGGTGTTCATCACCTCCGTTCCGTGTGTTGAGTACGAGCGAGTGATTGTGATCCAGTATTTGGCTATCGGGTAGTAAATTCGAGTCCACCTCGTAAGCTTGTAGGCCGGTCGCGATTTTAAGTGTCAATAAACATCGGCCTGGTCATTGCACATATACCTGCAGAGATAGAATTCACCACGGTGAGCAGACTCCAGAATCGAGGTACGGAGGTATTGGCAGGAAGTCAAAAAAATCAAAACATGACTCCCGTATTTCCTCGGCGTAATCCGAACCCCATTAAAACGGAAGACTCCTAAGGTGATTGATGTACTCATGGACCTGCTTATATTGAAGTTGAAGATCAAGCGATAGTTGAGGTATGCGTATGAAGCCAAGGAAAGCGGCCACACACTAGACCTTTTGCGGGGTGAGGTTCAAGAGCTAATTCTGTTGGTATGGTTTAGTTTACCGTCTAGGCTATAGACGGTATGAGCGGCATTTATAGAATTGTTTCCGTCGATCACCGATGTTGACAGACTGCAGCGGGTTTTGGAAACATGATAAATAGGCAGAGTAGAGATTTTGGAGTATGCCAAATGTCTACGCGTTCAGGTGGCTAATCATTCCTCTTAAAAGATTGAAAATGCTTGAAGGTACTTTGAAGTTGGCGTGAACCTTCGGACAAAGCTTGAGCATCTGCCATCCAATTCGGTGTCCGCAGTTGCCAGCGCGCTTCGGAGAGTGGATCGAGATAGTTCAAACAGCACGGTGGTCGTGGTCGTGGTCGTGCCCGTGGTCGTGGCCGGTGTCGGGGTCCAGGGTCGAGGCCCAGGCCGACGCCAGGAACATGGTGACCAAATGAGCAGCGGGACGCGAGCACGATGCGAGGATCACTTGTTTTTGCCTAACCTTGGGATTCCGGCGCCCACTGACAATTCGCTTTCCGCAGCCGTTTAACCTGTCACCTCAAACCAACTGACGGCCTGAGCAGTCGGACCAATCGAGGGTGGAAACTCACTATCAATTGATGTTTCTTTCCAAGGCACCCTTTACATTATTAACCTTGAGAAGTTACACTGTCCACTACCGGTTGTCCATGTCAGTGATGGGCCTTAGCAAACACTGGCGTTACATGCAGTCTAATCCACTCAACTGCACATCACCAACACAGCACCCAAAACCACGGCTTTCTATGGGCTTCTATGCAAACTTGTGAGATGGCTACAGTATTTATCTATCATGATGGCCCTACGGTAGACCATCTGTTTGCGGTCTCTCCAGAGGTCGCATGGAAATTTTACGCAGACTGATGCCGGTGGTTCACCCTCCAGACGGATCAGGACAGATATCGCCCTTCGTTGATCGGACCCAGAATGACAGGGGGCCAGCAATTTTCCAGTCGTTGGTGAACCTCCTTAAGGAGCGCAAGAAACCCTTCTCTTTGGACGGCGTGCAGCTTGTCCGGACGAGGGCCGTTTCAAATCGTATTGATACCTCAGTTGATTCCGTCATTAAACAGCATCCAATGTAGTACCCTTCCAGCAGCGGAAGTAATTGGAAACCATCATTCAAACAATGTTACAGGATGAGGTGATAAAACCTTCGGCTTCAATTTGGGTCACACCATTCTTATTGACGAGAAGAAGAAATCCTGTGCACTTTAGATAGAGCACTCACGCATTAGAAGACACACCAGAAGCATTCAAGAGGATAGCTGGATATTTCAGCATGCTCGATCTGACGTCCGATTAACGGCAAGTCGAGGTTCAATTGGACGACCGAGAGAAGATGTCTTTTTGTATTCTATCCGGAGTTTTTCAGTTCCAGATAATGCCATACGGACTCATCAATGCTCCCGCAAACGTTGATGCAGCTAATGAACACAATATTAGCGGAAATGACATCACCAAGATAACTTGTCCATTTGTCGATGCTATTTTGCATGGTTGTACTGGAGATGAGCATTTAAGAAATCAAGAAGTAATTATGAATGCTGTTGCAGTCGCTGGTCTCCAAATGAAATCGGAGAATTGCACATTGCCTCAAGAGGAAATGAAGGTCCTTCGCGGCGTCATAAGCAAGCGTGGGTTTTGAAATGATCCTAGAAAAATAAGTGCAATCAAAGACTGGTTTGCGCCCACGTCCGCAGAGGACGTCTTACTATCAGCAATTAGTCCGAAATTACGCCCTCATAGAATACCCGTATGACGGAGTAAGTTTGCCTGGAGTGCAGAATGTCAGAAGCTATTCAAAGAACTACGAAATCGGTTAGTGGAGTCCTTTATTCTGGGGTTCTCTTATATCACTTCTCAATCCCGTATCTCCTATATCACTCCTATATCACTATATTTTGGAGACATGTGGACAAAACAGCCTTTGAAGCAGTACATTTTCAGCTAGAAAGTGATGGATTGGAGGATGTTGTCGTGTATACGAGCCTCTATCTCGTTAAGCCACTACTGTACCACGAGAAAAGATTTGCCCACTTTGATCGCCTAGTTGACTTTTTCCTGCATTTCTTGATGAGCCAGAGGTTTGTGGTGCTACTGGATCACCAATCCCCCAAAGAGGCAGATGGCCAGACGGCAGGAACAGCTGCAGGAATTTGACTCAGAGTGTCGACATGGAACGGGTCGAAAGCACATCCATGCAGACACGTTAACTAGATTATATGAGAACCAATGAAGACTGCTCTTATCGTCAAGCAGCTACAATGGCACTAGAAGAACAAAGGCTGGAGTGACCAATCTCATTCAGGCAACCGATCTGGATGCGAAACTGATCTACTACCGAATTAACAACGGAGGTCAGAAATGAACTAGAGCGGAAATGGCCCGGTATTGCCACACATGCGGTGCTTTATTCA